>JAAGNO010023141.1:0-38260 GCA_033439905.1 Ceryle rudis | reverse complement strand
CGTAGCATTGTCTACACTCACAGTTGCCCAACAATTCTTATTTTCACATACACTTATAATTTTGGGAATTCCTACTGTAGCAATGCTTCAGTTTGGCAATGCTAGAAGTGCCTAGTTTGCCTTGTTTTTTCTCCCCTTTGTTCCCCACAACCTCTTCAGCTGCAACAGCTTCAGCTACTTTCAAAGCAGAGGTTAGAAGAAATAATCTAGCCTACATTAAAATTCTTACCATTGCTTTGCTAAGAAGTTGTGGATCTCTGAACTTTGAAACAAAAAAGCTCGATGCAAGTGTATTGCAGGGAGAGGTTGCCCTCTTTTTCTGGGGATGTTTTGCTGTTTCCTTACTTTGGAGAGACTAACTTACCAGCTTCAACAGTCCTTTTAACCTGATTTATATTCAGGACAATGTAACTGTTGCTGTCCAACATACGTCAAGGATGGCACCTTTGGTGAGACATACCCAGTTCAACTACATAACATGCTTAGAGAAGAAGGTAGTATTGGCAAAGATTGGATAATCTCCGCTAATTTATGGGCTGTAGCTAGGCTTGAATGCATGAAAGTAAAGCAGGGTTTGCTGGGGAAGAAAAAGGTTTCATGGCTAAAAAAAGTGTAAATATTAAGAACATCTGGTCTAGCCTCCCACAATGCTGATCAAAAAAAGCTTCAAATAGCATTCTAAAAATATAGTGCAACTGAAACAGGCAGCAGTGCTGACAGCAGGCTCAAAATGATGCAGATCCCACAATGTCCCTAGGCAAATCATTCCCCCTACCCAGAGGGAATTATCCTCACTAATAAGCGTTCTGCATTTTATTGTTCTGATCCTCAACCTCTACCTTCCTGACACTGTTTTTATGAATTGGACTAAAGAGCTATTTGCTACCAGGAATCTTTCCCACACAAATTGTTGAGCCACAAACACATCACCTCTGTATGCTTTGCTCAGTCTCTCAATAAGATGTTTTCCACGCATTAGCATTCTTTTAGGCATTTCCTCTGCTGCCTTTTTGAGTGCACTTCAAAAATAGATTCAGTTTCTGTTACTGGGTCTCAGAAATGCATCTCTCACAGATACTTCTCAGTGGAATCCCAGGCTATGATTATTACATAGTGAGTTCAAAAGCTGAACAATATATATCTTAATAATGAGCAAAAATACTTAAGTTCAAATTACATTTTTATATGATAACTGTCAAGACTGAAAGCATACTTCACTAGTTGTTAACAGAAATGTGGATTTGCCAGAGACAAAAAAAGGTTTCCTATGTCTACCACAAAGATTAAGCTGTTGCCTAGCACTGCCACCTGTGCTAGGAAAGATAGGAAAAAGAAATTTACTCTGCTACCAGAATAATCTTTCTACAGAGGCTAAAGGATATTCAAATAATAATAATTATAAAATATTGTGAAAATAAAGTAATAAAAATTGCTTGAGCCACAACTCACCCTATAACCTTGAGAGATTGCTAGTTGTTCTCAATGAAATCACACAAACCTCTTCCTATTACACTTCAGTTTGATGATATAGACTTAAACCTGTTAATCCAGTTCTGTTCTGAACCTCTAAATCATATCAAAGTAAATTTCCCCTTTCTAAAAATAAATACATACTAATAGTCACCCCATCATATCTTCAATAACCTATATCATTCAGATGTGTCTTAAATAATTGTCCAAATGTATTTGCCACTGAAGAAATGGAAGCCATGACTTTCCCAAGGCTCTCTCGTACCTCACAGTAAGAAAAGACAAGATGACGTAAGCAGACTGGCTCGTGCGTCAGGCTGCAAGCCCACCTACTGAAAACCAGCTTCAGCTAAAAATTCACACTACAGAACAATTTATTTTCCTCTCAAATGCTAACAGCATATATACACAGTTGCACATCATATTTCAGGTTATTAAATGGGAGAGGCCGATGGAAATAATACAACCTAAAGAACAACCAAGGAAGGCAGAGCAGGGAGAAGTGAGGCGGCAGTGGGAGTAGTAAGAGAAAGAATAAGCAGTTGAAGGGAAAAAACATTTATGTATTTAGGAAACAGACTGTGCTTTGACACATTGCCAAACTAAGTTATTCCTGCAAGTGACATGAATAAGACAGACAGCTTTCACTGTGACAAAGCACCCTCACTTATAAAATAGTAGAATTAACTGTTCTTAATAAAATTTTCTGTAGCTTTATGATACTACCAAAAAACCACTGAAGAAAAACATCTGCTATGTCTTGACAGTATGACAAAGACTATAAAACATATGAACTTGATTTTCTTAGTCACTCAAAGTGGTCCTCCTAATTACCTTAGAAATAAGTAATGGAACCCAAGGGTCTGCAGACCTCAAAACAATTTTTCTCACTCAGTTTATTTTACTAAATGGAAGAGAAGCATTCCCATCTATACCACCATCAAAACCCTAGTAGAGATCCATACACAAGCCGTCATCTTCCCACTCTATCCTACAGACTTAGGGATCTTTCCCATCTTACTTCCTTACTGCCGGGGGGGGGGGGGGGGGGTGGGTCCTTAGAATCCCCTCTACACATAAAGTGCAACTAATACTAATTTACATCATGGCCCCAGCTTCCTAAAGATCTGCTCCATCCTCATCTGCCAATAAAGACAAACAAGAGAGAATATTTCCATCTCCGGATTCTAAACTATGCAGCTCTCTGAAACACACCCAGAAGGCATGATGGGCAGACTCTTCACAGTCTTGCTGTTATTAGATGCACTCATCGGAGTGAACAAAGCGTAGAAGCATTAAACAGCATTACAGACATATACAGACAGGCTAAACGTTTATTTTAGCAATGCAAGCTACCACCACCTGCTTTTAAGCATTAAATTGTTTTTTTTAAAAAAACAGTAAGTAGCAGAAATAAATCTAAGGCAACTATGACTATTCCTCCTTTACCTACCTCTGCAGATCTACTATTTCATTGTTTAACGTATCAAGTTCTTTAATTGCAGAAAAATCTGCTATGGAATTCGGTCCTTGAGTACTCTGAAAGATAAAAAATAAATATGGTTAGTTTATGGTTTATGCTGTCCAACAACTATATTCACTTTACTTTTTTTGTGACAGCATGAGCTGTCACAATCCTCTTCTAACAACTGTTGGTAGCATTGTATTTCAAATCTTCAATCTTAAACCCAAACCAGTCCAGTTGCTGTATTAACAGAACACAACATACATCCAATGCATCTAGTAATTCAGAGTTTGTCTCCTGTAAACTCCTGAAAACATCTTCCACAAAAGCACAGCACCAGCTGATCATACAAATACATTAAAAAATCATAATAAAATCTCATTTTAGAATTAGATTGATATCTTACAGTTAACATTTAGCTGGCTTCCTAGCTTTCATTTAAGAGTAGTTTCATTCATCTACTACTACTACATTTATGTTTCTTCACCCTGGTGATCCTCCTGTTGCAGAATATAGACACTTGCAATGCTTTACGCAATACCGAGCTAACTTAACGCGAACCTCCAGAGTACTGAATAAAACTTTGAGAATACAAAATCATATGTAAGTTACATCCTCGCGTTCCCATTTACTTATTACCTTTATAATAAGACAACAACTGTAATACAAGTTATTTGTTTCAAAAAAGTACTTATAAATGATTTGAGAATAAATGCTGAAGGCACAAATTAGCAAATGCAGTAATTGTTCTACTGACACAACAGGAACGTGTTTAGGAAGCCACAGTTACTGTAACTACCTTCTATAAACAAATCAGTTCCTTCAACTCTAGAATAAAGTCATCCAGGACAAACACAAAGTTCAAAGGAAATACATATACATATAATTTAAAAAGGCAAACACCACCCCCAAAATAACACAAAAGCCTTCTTTATTTACCTCTGAAGGTAAATCAAGATGCTATTAACTATGTGTTTATTCAAACTTATACTCTGGGGAAAAAAACCTAACAAGGGACATGAAAAGACCTAAACAGTCAATCTGAGCATACAGTGGCAGAGTGTACTATTCAGCAGAATTATAGGTTATTGATGCATATTTTACTAGAACAAACAGCATGAACTGAGACAAAAAAGTGACCATACAGCTATTCTGAAACTGCTTAGTGTACAGCTTCTCAGTGGGCTATGAAGTTCAATCCTGTTCTAAAGGAATTACGCTGGAGTTTTGCAGTTTCTCATGGGGTTCCAATAAGGAAGTTTTTATTTCTACGAAGAAGACAGAAGGAAAACATGGAGCTATTGCCTACAAGTACAAATTCTTTCGAGGTCTCCTCTCATCAGTTAAGAAATTCTGCACGCTAATGCCAGCATCAAACTTGACCAAAATGTAGTTCAATCTTATTTTCAGGAGAACTGGTGTGAGGAACATAAAAGCCAACATTTTTAGCTTCAATATACCAGTTAAAGACAAAAGTTAGAACTATTTGCTGCAACATGCATGCAGGCAACGCTTCAAGTTTTAAACTCAAAGGAGTAATAAAAGTAAATTCCTGCCAAAATTCTTTAAGAGGAACTTGCATCTAAGTTTAAGCTTTATGGCTCGTAATGCAATACCTGCCATACAATTCGGTTACTACAAACAGTTCTAGATAAACACAGCAACAAGTACTAGACTGCCACAGTATCCCATTCATGGGATCCGCATTCAGGCCTCAAAACTGAAATAAAAGTTACACTATTGTGGCAATAAAATTCTGAAAGGAAACCAAACACTAGCAAAAAACATCGATATCCATACTCATGCATTCAGAACTTCTACCTCAAAACCATAACGGATTACCTTCATACTTACTGATATTTCTGCTACTACCTTTACAATGGTCAATTCTGAAGATGAAGCCAAAGTTGGTTTGGGGTTGGTTGGGTTTGGTTTTTTTTGTAGTTAGTTTTCTGTGGGGTTTTTCTTGTGTTTGCTTTTTTGTTTTGTTTTTACACAGTTAAGCCATGCCACTTCAAGAAAGCCAGCAAAAACCTATTTCTGCCTCCTGCTCTTATCCTTTAGGTTCAACTCTTGAGAAGTAATATTAGGCAAACAGGTTCTTTCATATAAACAAGACGACACCTCTTTTGAAAAGGCTCAAAATTAGCTGAAGGTTCAGCTCACGTCTAGTAAAACAAATTCTTAGTGAGGATTTACAGAGCTGACTAAAAGATAACCTGCCTTCTTTCACAACATTCTTACTCTCATCATTTATGTTTAGTAATGCAAAATTTATTAGTAATGCAAAAAATACCAAAACACACTGATGTCTGAGAGCTCTATAAAAACAATTTACACACAGAGAATGGCAATAACCAACAGTGATCTCATCTAATGTGTTCTAATGACTGGATTTTCTGCAATATAAGCAGTAAAATCATAGCTATTAGTCCTAATGATAACTGTTAACTGTCACACTGGGCTGCTACCCTGTCACCACTTCCCCAGCAATTCCAACAGGATAAGACACTGCATTTTCTCTTTAAGCAGCACATATTACCACACACGTCTATGGTCAAGGAAGAACCTCGGGGCTCTTCCAGATGAGCAACACTGGAAATCAGGAATAATTTGAGATTGTAACATACTGTGACACTTCAAAGAAGTGCTATTTCAACGATTATGTAAGAGTCTTAGAAGGGTGTTCATCATTAAACCAACAGACAGTAAATATTAGAAAAGCAAAGATTCTCTAACCTTGAGAAAGCAGAGTTAACAAACTGACAGAATAATAAGGATGAAAAGCAGAGTGGTGCAGAATGGAAAAAACAGTCCAAACTAGAAAAGAGACATAGAAAGGAAAGCAAACATACAAAAAAGATTAGTAGAGTTGCAAATAAAGCAATTACTTTTTAAAAACAGAATGTAAGAAGAAATTAGATACCAGTTACAGAAACTCAAAAGTAGTGCCAAATTTTGAGTTTCATTTTTTTTCAGGTGTGAATTTTTCATTCTGTTTAAGAAAGTTGTAGAATTAGGTCAATGTTTTGCACAACCAAGAAAAGGTAACTCACATCAGACTTCATGATGTGTAAAACAAGTAAGAATTTGTGATGACCTCTACCGTTCTGATAAACACAACTTGAACTGCTGAGGTACAGTCTACTGCTGGATTCAGATAGATGGCAATCAACAGACTATGAAGACATTTAAACTATCTGCGAAGTATAAAAGGAGAACCAGAAAAAGTTTTAAAAGTAAAATTCTAAACTTTATTTAGTTCACATTGTTTCCAGACTTCTTAAAAAAAAAAAAAATCAGTGTGAAAAAGATAAATGTGAACACATTAGGAGAAAAACATTGAACTTGTGTGTGTTATTTCAGATGCAAACTATAATTTCTTTAGATAGGCAGTAGGAGGATTATTCTTTCAAATAGAAAATAATGCTTTCTCAACATAAGATCTCTCCGCTTGGTTGGCAGGCATAGTAAATGACAGCTTCATTTCGAAACACAGCCGGAACGATATTTGTCAATTCTTTGCACCTAAGACTTGTTTTCATCTTTATATTATGATAAATTTACAGTATGTCAGTACTTGAGGTGCTTCTTGCACAGCTTTTGAATTTAACGCTCTTTGAGATTTATACCAAAAATGCCAAACCCATCCTTACCTTCTGTAAACTGCCCCCCCTGTCTGAGGGTGGAATCATCTCTGGAGTCAGAGCCTGAGGTGGATCAATGCCCTTTGTTAACTTCTGATTAATTAAATAGAAAGCCAAAGCAAACTGTTCCTTTGAAAGCTTTCCACAGTCCTTTGTGTCACAGAGAGCCCTGTACAGAGATGCACATGAAATAAATCAAAGCCTCATTTCTGCAAGTACAGCCCTGCTTATTTTACTTGTTGTCATTTAAAAAATAACAATTCCTACTGCATATCTCAAAAAAAAAAGGCAATATAGAATTAAAGCACGGTAATAAACAGAAAACATTACTCATTAACATACACAACCACTTGCTCTTTGCATGCTAAGGTCCACAGTAAGTTCTGCTCGGGTGAAAGGCAGAATTAGGCTCTAAGTCACTAACAACACTTAAGTATCTGTAACTGAAGTTCCTTCTAAATTAAAGAACATTTCACAACTAATACCAGTTTAGCCAAATTTTCCTAAATTCCCTAAATTAGAGGCTGTGTTAACCATTATCTCAAGAAGAAAAAAAAGTTTCCTATCAGAGTGCCCAGTAACTTAGCTTATAGTGGAGAAAGAATTTAAAAAAGCAGGGGGTGTCACTGTAAAGAAACAAGTAAGCTGTAGAATGAGACAGGCCATATGTTTTGCTCGCTAAGAATTTTATACAGGTAATTCTCTTTACCAGTATAGGGATACTATCAGTGTTTAGATAGAGAGCAACACTGTGACACCTGCAATACAGGGGTGCAGCATTTGTTTATAACAATTTGTGTTCAGGCACGTTACATCCTCCCCCAAGACGGGATGCACACCATAAACCTGTTTTTGCCCCATTTCTGTCCCAAAGTAGAAGCAAGTACGTTACCGCTGCTTATACAGAGGCCGTGCTGATATGTACAAAAACCAACCTTCCCTTTCCAGAAATGTCAGAATAGCACTTTTCAGGAGAAGTGCAAGGAAGGAGCGAGAACCATGCCATCATCTAAACAGCTGCCATGGAAAAAAAACCAACCTACCAGATATGTGCAAGAAGAGCAGAAGGCAGTCCTGTCTTCAAGAATAGTTCCCTGGCTTCCACACCTGACACAAATCCATCCATGTCCTTGTCAGTTTTCACAAAGATCTCATCGTACTTAATTTTGTCTGCAGGTGACACAACCCACTGAAGGAGGGTGGGGTTGGAAGGGAGAAAAACCCACAATAAAACCACAATACTAAGATACAGGCAGTTCTGTTTTCAGATGGTTGCTTTGAGAGTTACATAACTGAAGGATTTAAAAAGTGATATAGGTGCCTAGCTCATGAACCAGCTTTATCCTCCAAACTGGAGACGCACAGAAATGCACAAATAACTCCAAAAGCAGCAGCAAAGCATTTACATCAGCGAAGCACCAAGGCTGGTTGGTACTGCTCTGCCTCTTTGCCTATGGCTTAGAAGTATTCCCTGGAGGCCAGACCTCCTCCCAGCACAGGCTTGTGCCATCAGGACTGTACCCAGTCCCAGTCCTGCACCCAGTCCCAGTCCTGCTTACTGCCTGGCTCTGTCGATTTTATCCCTCTTTAAGCAGCTGGAGAGCTTTAACTACAGGGACTGAAGAACTGCTCAAGCCCAGGCTGTTAATAGTTGGCACATTCTAAACTGTAGACTCTACCTCCAATCACAGTAAAGATGGGAATTAAACCCACTCCTCATGCTTGAGCAATTTTTCCAAACACTAAACTACTATAAAGATGTCTGAGTTTTTTGAGTGAAAATGGCTTCAAGTGCATGCTTATGAACACTGATTAATTTCAGCATAGGACACTTAACAGACGAACCCCAAATGGTGCTGTACACAAAACAGAGACTGAAACGCTCAGCCCCTGCTTTGTAATACTTACAAGACTCACCATCAGCCAAGTTAATTGCCAGATTAAAACCTTGGCACCCCCAGAATTAAGATGCCAGTTTCTTAACGATTATTCATACATAGGTATCCAAGTGTCCAAGCAGCATCTTATGCCTTAAGTACTACAGTTCTTACCTTACATCCCCTTCTCAATTTCTTTTTTTTTCTTATTTTGAATAGAATAAGTTATAATCTACTTGGAAAGACATTTTCCTGAATTCTGGATGCTAAAATGGCCAAGCTTAAGTAAGACGCTTGGGTCGGAGGTGTCAAGCTTCTTAATAATCACAGTCAGAACAAACACACCTTTAGGTGGATATGCCAGACCTTTTGTTTCCTTTTCCCACTGCTTGCATTTATCTATTCCAATTTTATTAATGTCTTCTTCAAATTGCATGCATGTCCACATGTACAACTGCACATAAACACCTGCCACAGTTTCCCTTAAGAACTTGTCCACATTCAAAGCAGTCTTCAGCCAGAAGACCTATGTTCTGCAGATGTATACCTGGACTACATTTTAAAATCATTTTCTTAATATGCTGACCTTTGAGTTGAGCTTGATGCCTTGAAAGAATTTATTTTAAAAATATCTTCAAAATCTTTACTAAATAATACTCTTTTATCCAACTATTTATATCTGAAGACATCTAGAAAAAGCAGAGCCAGATAAATTTCATACCTCTCCACCTGGTCTCCCCATCAGCCTCCTCAAACCAATCAACCGGGCAAGAAGGAAACTAAAAACCTCTATCAAGACTCTTCATACAGGCAGTTTGTACAGCAAAAAAACCTTCTAACCCCAAGTAACTTCAGAAGTATACCTGTGTTAATGGTGCTTTGGCAGCTAAAATGCCTACAGGTGGCAAGGACTGGTGAGACTCTTTGGTAGATGTCAAAGATGGAATTAATGGCATTGCTCCTGGAACACTAATAGGCTTTCTCTTGGATGGTGGCACCAAAGCTGCAGGCAAGGACATTGGCACTGGTTCTTTCTCCAAAGCACAGTACACCAAAAACATGGCCTGAACAAGAAAACAAGGTGTGTGGATGTAAATATATGAAATAAATATGAAGAATTGATGAAAAAAATGCTACAAAGTTATTTCTAAACTATGTTTCTCCTTTACAAGCCCCCTCGACTGAACTGCACCTTTCTGCCTTCTGACCTGTGTTTTTCATTACTACTATCTTTTTAAGTTCTGTGCTTAGCAAATGAAGTTCAGTATCTTTTAGAACATTAAAATGATCCTCCAAAATGTTACCAAGCTTGGACCACCTCTTGGGGAATTTTATTTTCGAGAACACTTCATTTTAATGTATTCACTGTTATTCCAGGAATCACTCCACCTGGTGTCTGTTCTTTTGTTCTGGTTGTACCTTTTAATAATTTTATGACTGTTGTTCAAGACACAGAATTGCATATTAAAGGACTTTTATAATTTATCTCAACCATTTCCCTAGACCATATCAATCCTCTGATCTCAAAGCTAAAAGTGTTGAAGTATTACAGCATAAACACAGGAAATCAAATACAGCAAATGTTAACCACTAAGGTCTTACAGGAGTTGGTTTCAAAAGAAACTGAAGCATGTAGGTGCCTGAAGATGTCTAGAACAATATTCAAGAAAGCAGTTTTTACACTTGTATCCGTTCTCTAAAATGTATGAGAGCAGAGAAAGGTAAATTGATCTTATTTCCATTACGAAGAAACAAAGCAAGGTTCTGATGTTGTCCGTAACATCAACTCCTGGCAATTAAAATGGTATTTTGAATTTTCTTTTTATTTTTTAATTTTTTCCTCTGAAAGGATGAGCAAAAGTTTAGTTTGTAGAAATTAAAATTAAAGGCTGGCTTTAGTCCTACCCAAGGACAGAAGAGTCACATTACTTTTTCAAGATTCACCTGCTATCTCTTAGGGGAAGGGAAACCTATTTACCATTTATGTTATTTCGTCTGTCCTGGCATTAACAGTGTTAAAATTCTAACTTGCTACAAACTTCTGAAAAATGCTATGTATAAATTCTTTAAAATTTTCCTTAAAGGTATCCTGGCACGTTCAAGCACTATAAACACTGAAGCTTAAGGTAAAATTTATTTAGCAAACCCAGTCAGTCTCTCGTGGGACAGCAGATCACAGGTGTAAGTCTTGAATGGTTTGTTTAACCCACATTAAAGCTACTGCTCTATATTGAGACACATTCAACAAACTGACAGAAACATTAAATAGAAATAAAACTTAACATCTCCGAATAAAGGCAATAAATGAACCACACGAACAGTCAAAAATTAATACCCAGTGCACGTAGTATAAACCCCTACCTTAGGCTTTCAAAATCCCAAGAAGCAGGAGATACTTACAACTGCAAACTCATCTCGATCCAACATTCCATCGCGGTCAATATCACTCAATTCCCACACCTACCAATAAAAAGCAGAATATAGGGATGTTTGTCCGAGCTGCAGCAGTTCCCTATCTAAAACCTCATTAACAGGAAAGTGAGAACAGCCTCCCTCCGTCATAGTCCAAGGGCTATTAACAGCTTTAGTTTTCGGGGAGAACCAGACATTCGCATAAATCATGCAAAGAAGCAAGAGAGGTTCTGCAGCTGGAGTTGGGATGTCTAGGGGTACCCTGCCCTAAGCCAAGTGTTAGGAGAGTACCTGCAACTGATACACTGTAGTATAAGGCTGTCTATTGAAATATCAAATGAAACTGTTCATTGTCACAGCTTAAGAGTTACGTTTGTGTGGCCACTCCGTACAATAGCCTTTAATCATTAGACTCATTATTACAAATCTTCAGTTTGAAAAACAGATACTGCTGAAGTGTAGCACAGTTATTATTTGTGAATTAACAATTAAGAAGAAAGATTTTCTTACTCGTCCCAAGATATCCACTGGCAGTTTTGAGTTAAGGAGCACAGGCTTCACCTTATCACCTGACAACAGTCCATTCACAGGATTTAGGCTGTCAAAAATTGCATCATACTTGGCCTTGTCTTCCAGCTGCAGGGGCAGAAGAAAAATATTACTTCTAGAAAAAGCCGTATCTGTAGCCTAAGAAGCAGTAGTTCTTTCCAAAGTATTAACCTTTTTCAAGTTACAACTGAAAACACACACATTGCAGCTCCTAATGCTTAAAAGAAAATATTAAGAATATAGTGTTTCTGAAGTCAGCTAGAGACTCATCCAAAACCCAGTGAGATTTATTTGTCAATTATTTTCATGGCTTCAGGCAACCATTTTATTTATTTATTTGTTCTTTTCATATTTCTAAACGTGAAGAGATTTACCAAGGGTCAATTGTTTTACTCAAATTAGGTCTACTAGCCCAACTCCAGAATTGTCATGAATGGTAATTTATCATACTTTATAAACTACAGTTACCAGTTGCATATTTTTCTCAAATAGATTTAGGCTTTCTTGCAAACCACAGCACAGTCCTAGGTATAGCCTGACCTTTACTTTACCTTAACAGCCCACGGTACATCACTTGATGCTGTTCCACTGAGTAGCAAAGGACTGCCAGTATCAGTCTAAAGAAAAACAGGAAAAAAAAAAAAGGGCCACGTTACAAGAGAGACTGTTCTGACCTTGCAAAACCACTCCCTTAGTTGAGAAGGTGGCTCCTTCCCCAAGCCAGGGCTGCATTTTAGGCACTCGTGCCTTACTTCAGGATACCAAAGTTTGGAGTAAGAAATGTAAAATGTTTCTTCCGTTAAGTACAACACTAAGAGAACAAATACCACAGATATATATTCAAATTACACACAGTTTTATATTCGAATCCGCACTAGAACACGTAGCACCTTGTTCCACATTGCTTAATTTCCCCCTCTGTTGTAGGGGCTTATTGTCCCTCAACATCACTTGTGTTTGGTGTTTAGTATTTATATCAAACCTTCCTAGTTGTTCACTTAAAAGCAGTTCTTATTAATGAGTTGAACAATTAAAAAAAGAAAGCTTACAAATCTTGGCGGAGGAACAGGCAAGTTAAGACTACTCAGGGAAACATCCAATCCATTCTGTGCACATGCCACAAGTCGTAAAGCCACAAAAAATTCCTACAGGAAAAATGAAATTTTAAAGGATTTATGATATGAAAACAGATTTCAGAAGAATTAAGAGCTTTTCCAGTATCACTATATACAAAAAGGGTCGCAAATGGCTTCAAAGGGGTTCACAAAGTGACAGAAAGCAGCAGTCAGCAAGCACTGAATCCTTCCAGTGAGGCACAATTTGTAATCGCTATCGCCAAGCATTTAGGTAATTGCATTTATAAGTAATAATAAGTAATTATTTAAGTAACTGCATTTGAAAGCAAACAGCAACACACACTAGAGCTTTTCAGTAGCACCATTGACGTGCAAGTCTGCCTGCCATAGCGTTACCGCTACGGCTTTGGAAGAACAACTCCAAAGAGAACATACTAATGTCAAGTCCACCAAAATGAGAGAAGAATTTTGAAGGTTTGAATAGAGTTTTAATTTCTGCACTAAGCTTCCTCCAAGACTGAGAGGAAAAGTCACCTTTGCAGTAAATACAGTACATTAACCCTTAAATGACTTCTCGGTGTATTGTATTGCACAGCCACACTGCAGCTCATTTTATAATTTGAAGGAAAACTGATGAAGTAGCCAAAAGCTGCTTCATTTATTGTAGCTTACACTGAAGTGGGCAGTACATACCTAGTTCCAACGAGAAAAATATGAAAAAAAAAAAGTGTTAGAAAAGCTACCTTCCTGAACTAGATATCTTAATTTTTATCTTATTTCAAGGCTTGCTTATGGTTAGAATAACCTCATACATCACATGAGAAATCATACCTGTTTGTTCAGGACACCTTTGCCATCAGTATCAGCTAAGTCCCAAATCTAAAACACAAAAAATAATAGAGACAAATCGTTCACAGCACAGAGGAAACTGGCAGGTTCTCCCTCCATTGAGCAATGCATTCTTGGATGAAAGTTCAGGTCTTAACTTTCCCGACAGTGTTTATTTGTGGTGACAACTTTAAATATTGTTTTAATTTCCACCACAAGCTACATACATAGTAGAATAAGCAAGGAAACTGAAGTTGGAAACTACTGGATAACAGAACTGAAAACACATTAGAGAAGATCACATAACTGGTAGTACCCTTAAAGATTTTCATTTACACAGGATACTAACTGAAAGAAGGGTCGGGATAATTAAGTGTCATTAAATACCTTTCCAAGTACCAAATCTGTCAATCCAGACTTTTTCAAGAAGACAGCTGCATCAGAAGCTAACACTCTTCCAGCATTAGCAGAATCAACCTGGGGGTAGAAGAAACCTCTCATGACAAAGTGATTTTTGAATTGGTGCAACCTCTTTACATAGGCTCTCCAAAAGCTAGCAAGGAAGAATGCTCAAGTTAACATAGTCACTTTGAGAACAATCTTCAGAGTTTTAAAGAAAAGCTCCCTTTCATTAAAAGTCATGGTACGTTAGAATGAAGAGATTTTGAACGAGATGCTCCAGACTTAGTATTAATTGGCAGGTTTTGGAAGTTGGTATCTTAAACTAACACTGACAAATTTAAAATATACTCTCATAAGATGTAAGATTAATATTCATCTAAGCAGCTCCCACACTCTAATATGTTTTACAATGTTCCGGACAAATACACCGTTATCCTCATCTGTCTGTACACAGCTAGACACGGGGAGATAAGACTTTTGCTCAATGAAGTTGTTGACAGTTTTGGCAGAGTAGCAGCCAGCGTGCATTTCTCCCTGGATCAGCAGGGGCATCACTGAACAGATCACTATTGAAGTTCCTAAGTGAAAACAGTATGTCAGCTATACCTTCAAGTGGAAGAAGCAAGCAGTAAAAATTACATCACCTACATAAGGACAAGGGAAAGAGAGGAAAAGCTGTAATTCTTTGAGAGCCTGAAGCAAAAGGATGCCTAAAAAGGGCACAGTACAGAGAAGAGAAATAAGGGTGTCTTCAGTCAGTTCAAACTATCAGGCTTACTACATCAGTACAGGTCCTACAACATCTAGAAATCAAATAATATATTACATTTAATAGAAAAAAAATATAATATTATCTTTAAAAACAGCATCTTCCCATCTGTGGTCAGCTGAATTCCCCTGAAACTCTGAAGAATTTGCAACATGATAAACATTTCAAAGGACAGGAAAGAGTCAAGAGGTCGGTCACTTTCCACGCTTCCTGGAGAGAAAGACAGAGAACTAAAACTGAAATTGCACAAATCAATGAGCATGCACGGAAAAGTGGAAGTACATGCGCTGAAAGAATAACCTGATGCTAGCGTTCGATTTCCCAGTGCCTCCTTTTGAAGATCATTGCTTTCTGAGCACTTGCTGAACACTGAGTCATGATGGCTGTCTTTGAAAGAGCCCGAGAATGCCCAGTGAAAAGTAGTGCTTCAGATAGAACAGCAAGTTTGGGAATATACAGCAACACACTTGATGATGATGATGGTGATGCATTGCATCATTTACAGTCTCAAAGCTTTGTGTTTAACAAATATTTTGTTTGGGACATAAGAACAAACTTCCAAGTTCACAGGTACAACACACACAGGGTTCTCAAAGCAAACAGCTTCGAGGGATGGGCTTAGAACTAGCTAGGGAAAGACTGCAGAGAACTGATCACCTGGGAAGCATGCTGCAGCAGATGAAGGTTGTCTGTAGACACTTCTAGAAGTGAACAAAACAACACCTCTGAAAGCAATCCCCAAAGTATCATTTAATACAAAAGTAAAAATGTCTTTTCTTTTCAACATAAGTAACGTGATTCTAAGTAGGAGAGATTGTTCCCTGTAATTGAGGATTCCCTGGTCAGGGCAACAGATTTGCAAACACGACAGCGTTGTAGTCAGCCTGCTCCTCAGATACTTAAAATATCGAACTCGGTCCGTCCGTACCACAGACAAAAACTTGCCAGGACACTGCATCAAATCCCCTTTTCAGTTAGGGGAGCCAGCCTTGCGTGTAAGCACAGTAACCTTGGCATCCACTCAGAAAACCTCCAGCCTACAACTTTTCTACTCTTTTGGGAAAGTCACAAAGCAAGGCAGTATCAGCTGTGTTTATTCTGTATTTCTCCACCTCTAACACAGAGGAAGGTGACTAAGGGATTCAAGCAGGATTCTTATTTAACCCAGTAGGGACGCCATTTATTTTTGAGCAACCAATTACCTAAATTTTAGTAGCTTCTTTTTTTTTAAAGGGTTGATTTCAATTTCTTTACAAATTTCTAAGTCTTACACGCTGGGATGGGGGTAGTTACTAAGCATTAAAATATGGCACAAAATTGCTTATGTTTAACTATCACACTGGCAGGTTGCTGCGGTCTGGCAGTTATACTCCAATTTGGTAGAGCTTTTTCTCCAGTGTGCCAAAGCAGTTTTCATTGCTTTATTGGCCAACGACTTTCTTGTTGCAAGTTGTCTTTTGCATGGCCACAAATGATTAAAAATGACAAATTATATCTGATGTCACTTGGTCACAAGGTAACAGTGAGAAGCACTGCACCTGAGGATTCATCAAGAACTCAGCAGCAGCTCAGTCATACTGCTGACCTGCTATGCTTCATCATAGGATTAGTTTCCTGCTACTTTATCACACATATTTGAATTTATCCTTTAACTTCACCCTGTTTTGAGAGCCAGTCTAGAACAGGTTAAACAGTAAAGCTTTTATTTGAAAGAAAAGTATCCCCGTTGAAAGGTTAAAACTTAAATTGCATACTAAGTGCAAAGCCCAGTACTTATGCCCATTTCACAACGCGCATGATGCCAGATGAAGTACTTCAAGTTTGTGATAGAACTGGAAGTATACTAAGCATCAGGTGGTGAATTTACTCTCAAGTTGCATGGAACACTCCGAAGTGCTTCTGGTATGAAAGAATAAAAACATGCTTTACCAGCACCATAGGACAAAGTGGGAAATGTCTTTCTAACGTTTCTGTTCTGGCCGTTGACATCTCCTTATCTAACAGAGGGAAGGAAAAAGTCATCTAGTGCAACTGGAAGTTTTTAGACACAGCACATTTGGAAGGTACTCTTTAGGACAAACACCTGCAGAAAAGAGTTTGGCTGAGCAGGTCAGAAAAGTAGCCCTCTGCAAAACAAATCCATTGGCACCACTTCACTAACCGTAACATCATGTTGAAGGAATCCCAGTTCCTGCGTACTGCTGAGAACGCTGGACAACAAATAGTGCTCCAGTTTCACTATATGTATTCCAACAAATGCAAGATGCTCAGTGACTTAGGAACCAGTATCACGTTTGTGCTTAAATTCAATTTCTTTACTCATCCTCTTGCTTCACACTTCAGTACTTAAGCAATTGCAGTCGGGAGGAAGAGACGAGCAGGCACGTGACAAAGATGATACACAACTGCAATACTGAGTCGTACTGAGCTAGGAAACCTAACGTGCACAACAATTAGATCCTTGCCTCTTCTTGTGACCTTATAATGATCATCATCATATGGGATTCTCCTAAGCCTTTTAATCCAATGCCCAGATATAGACACACAGAGGATTTGTCCATCAGACTAAGGAAAACTTTGTGAGAGCGATATTATCTCCTTCAACTTTCAGGAGCCACCCAAACTTAAACCAACATAATCTCCCCTCCTTGTTTAGCAATGGTGTAGCAATCTGCTACTCTCCTGTAGTGGAGAAAAACCCTTGATAAAGTAAAATAGAAAGCTCAAACTTTTCAGGCATCGTAGGCTGATACACTTTAACTGCTGATTTATGTGCTTTACTATGGGACTAATTCTCTAAGCGCAACCCAAAAATAGAGCGTGGATAGAAATCATGGTCTTCTCTCTTCCCCAGCAGATAAGCTTACATTCTAATGTTGACACCCAAAAGAAGTTCCTAAATAAAGAAGTCATATACACTATATCCTGTCTTAGGACAAACAGACAGGAACATTACCAGTGGCACAAAGGAAAGAAAGAAAAAAAAAAAAGAAAAACAAACAAGCAAGCAAACAAAAAAACCACCCTTCCTTGAATGTTGTTGTTTGGTTTTTACTGGGTTCATCAATTACTCATCAGATCTTTCTATTAAATAAAAAATAAATCTATTTTTAATTGGTTTATACAGTCACTCAGTTTACATTTCCTTAAAAGTTTTCCTATTACCCGTGTTTGTACGGTAACATCTATTATGCACACGAAACAAAACACTGCTATTACAGAGTAGTTGAAACAGCTATTTTTCAAACAAGCTGTATTTATAGGAATTATTACACCTTATTTTTGCTGGGCCTAAATATAAGACACACGATAAATAATAAAAATATTATTATATTTTACTTTTATACATACAGTATTTTATTTTAACATTCTGAAGTGATGTATGTCATGCATACCTGGCATTTCCCTACCAAATTCAATAAGTCATCTTACAACCAATATTAAATTTATACTGATGTAGCTCAGACCTAAGTGTTAGTTACTATGAAAATATATCTCAAGATGGAATAACGTTCCCTGAACTTTCATTGTTTATACACTGATGGCAATGCTGAAGTCCACTGCAAAAGAATATTAATTCTTTTAAATGCAAACGAAAGGTTGTTCTTTCCACGAGAACATACATACCTGTCGATAGAATTTCTCATACACGGGATTTGCACTTGATAACTGGAAAAAGAGAGAGAGAAAATTAACCCTAAAGATCAATATTTTGATTCCCTTCTCTCTGGATAAATAAAGATATAAACCACTTTTTATACTGGTCTTCAAAGAAGCAGTAAGCATTTATATAATTGTATTTATGAGGGCTATGACAGCGCTTCAGAACGTAACTTTCAGTAGACTAATTTGTTTCGAAGTCAGTGACACTGACCACTATCAGCTTACTATCAGACAGGTCACCAAAACTGGTTCTGTTCTAGCTCAAACCAGACCAACTTACCAACTCAGCCACACTCTGAACAGCCACCTAGAGGGGTAGTTCTGAACATTCAAGTACTTCACTTACTAAGTGTTACTTCATTATAATGTAAAAGTATAGGCACAGAACCAAATTAAAGCTACGAGCAGAAAACCAGAACAGGGCTGGCCAGCGCCTGCGCTGGAAGTATCAGTTCTCGTGCATCGTCCCTCTTGCCCAGTATCACCCTTTGTTCAGCCAGAAGTTCCGTTATTACAGCCAAACTGATCACTGTCATTCCTGGACAGGAAACATTGCGTTGAAGTGCTGCAATGAAAACACTAAGTGCAAAACAATCTTTTCATTCAGTACTTAGAGTACAAGCCAGTAATTCTTATTTCATTAGCGTTTCCAATATTCATCTTAACATCAGTATCACTTCAGTAACTGGAATTTCCTGTGACGCCAAATAGAATAATAGTAGCAAAAATAATCTTTCCCAGGCTATTTTACTAGTGACAGACTTGTTCTTCCTTCAAAGTATACCCCACAATAAAGCAGATACAAATACAGTCTAGGATATTCTTCTGGGATAAGAAGAAAAATACTGCTCAGCATTGTTCAAAGTGCTGCCAAGTCCTAAGTGATTTGTAATAACCAACTGCAGAGAGTAAATTCGACTTGCTTTCAATGCAAAGGAGAGAGGGAGAAAAGGTCAGACTGCACAGCGTACAAAAATAGAAATATATCATGATTCCATTTCAGAGTTTAGCACTTCATAAGACTAATGTCTCTTCCAGTAAATACAACCTTTGTTACAAACCTGTGAACTTTGGAATACTAACCCAGGAAACAGAAAAACACCTTCAGGGACACATGTCTTTTTCATCTTCTGTTGTCAGTCAAGCCTTTGTATCCCCGTGTTTTCATCCCTCTGGCACACTCACAGTTAGGTGTAATAAGATACTACTACCAGTCTATCCACCCCATCCACCCACAACCTTCCTTTGCACAAAAAGGTTTAAAAGCAAACAAAAAAGGCTGTCCATTGAGAAAAACAAACATAACTTTCCCCTCCAACCCATATGGGAGTGCAGGGGAGAAACAAGCTATTTTAACTTGATTAAAATCCAAAATACTGTATTCTATCACAATGCAAAGCTCTAAGATTCACATTAAGAATTTCCAGGCCAAACGACACAATCTGGTCATAAAACCTCTTCGTGTAGTCAGCCAGCCAAAAAGCAGGCAAGATTCAGGCAGGCTGGTGTTCTTACAGTGCCCCTTCCAAACAATAATCAACTTGTCTCTTTCTCCCCTATTGCTTTCCTGTCTTATCTGAAGTGTTTCATTGTGAAGCTTTCTACCACTTTCCATTATACAACCAAGCACAGCTCCTACAGCACTAACAAAAATAAAGGTAAGAAAACATTTACTATAAATTTATATACATCTATTATCAAGTGCTTGAAAATTCTGCACTTTTGTTGCCACTGAACAGCTGAATCATGCGTAAAACCCCTGCCATCTCCTGCCTGTCACTGCATAATGCAGAATGATTCCATTTAATTTTCAAATTGCTACAAGAAACCTCCACCTTCTTCTGCTCAGTACTGAACAAAGCCTGTATCACATGAAATGAGTAGCTCCGCTGCCTTTTTAGATGCAGCTGTTTAACATGGATGATACAAGATAAAAAAAAACCAAAATAAAACAAAATAAGTTCTATGTGCTTTAGGAGCAGTTTATACACACATTTAAAAATGCACACACACCCATCAGATTTCCTAACCTTCCTCAGAGGAACAACAGATCACTCCAGTAAAAAGAACAAACTGAGATCATCATTTTACCATTTTGTTAATCCCTAAAAAACCATAAACAAAACAACACCAAAAAAAACCCAAACCACTCAAAAAAACCCAAAAAAACCCCAACCAACAAACACCAAAAAAAACCCCAAACCCAACCCTCCACACACAGAAGAAACCCCCAAACCACGACAAACAAACAAAATCTGAAGTCTGCCAAAGACCTCAAAAGCTTTGGCTCTACATTATATACAACACATCTACTGCGATGAGAGCACCAGTCACACTAAGTATTTGTGTCCGACGTACGCCAGTAACGACAGCACCCCGGGCACGCGGGCGTTACAGGGGATCTGTCTAGCTCAGCCTCACTTGGCACACTCAGTGCTTCCCTTCAACAACAAATCACAGAGTTCTGGACTCCGTGACACAACACTGAAGTTTAAACTGAGACGTGCAGCTAAGGAGGATACAAATCGACACTGGGGGACTTTGTCCTGTTTACCAAAGCAGCTCAGAACTACTTTAGGATGACTGCCGGATTTTTCACAAAAGAAGCATTTCATGACATCAGGAAGACAAACACAGAAAGTTATCATCCTGTTTCCCCTGAATATTGCTTTACAGTCCTTCCCCAAACTGTCCCCTCAACTACCCAGAGGCATTATTTTCACAATAAACCACAAATTCAATTTTCAAGAGCAACCAGAAGTTTTTGAACGTCTGTACCACACCAGCTTTCAACGAACACTTTTCCCACTCCCAACACACATTTTCTGCATCTTCAGTTTTGTGTTCTTCCTCTCTAAATTAAATAGGCCAGAAAAGCAACCATTCTTGGAAGGTCAGAACAAAGATACAACTCCTCATATTGGCTGTCGCTTAATTGGAGTTTTCCACCAGCAGGAGACAATTTGTGAGATAGGAAGAGCTCCTTCTCACTGATGTCACTGGCTCGTTTCCAATCTAAAGGCAACTAGGATAAAACACTCACTTGGTAGCAAGTTTCCTTAGAAGCTCTGTATTAAATTCACAGTTATGCTCAGCCCGTAAGACTGACTGAGCAAATGCAAGCAGCAACAAGGTGTTGCAGAATGGGTTCAAAATGGGGAGATTAAAGACATTTTATTCAGAATATTCAGATTATTACTAAACTCGGGGGAGGAGAGGGACATAATCACCTTCAGTTTGCAACACTCAAACATACTTTCGCTACAGCTACATGCTCCTGAACTATTTTTACTAATCAGCAAACACAATACAATTAGCACCAAAAGTTTCCAATTACTTAAACAGAGCTTTGATATTCAAATAAAGGACGTCCAGCCCTTGCAGACACTGCAGCTGCAAAGTCGTCTGAAAATACCCTTGTCTCATTTGGAAATACCCAACTTCCTAGCCGTGTTAAAATCACTCCAAACAAACATGGGAAAGGGCAAAGAAATTCTGACACAATTGTGAGCTTCCCTGCAGGTTAATATGCCTCTTATTCTCGGCGTGTGGTCTACAGCAGAAAGTACCAATCTGCATACTTTTTATTGCTGGTGTTAGTAACCGATCTAACTGCAGCCAGCAACTGTACCCCCTGCCTCCATACTGTCATTTTCACTTCCTCATGCCCATCTGAACAAATTTAGAGCACTGAACAATTTGTTGCGACTGTTCATAACCCTGAAATGCCAGAAATTAGAATCTACATTGAAGAAATTATCTTCAGGCTTGCTTGGCTTTCTAAGATGATTCTTATGCAATGCAAGAAGAAAAAAAAACAAAAAAAAAAATAATGAAAACCCCACACAATGGTCAACAACAGATCTAGGTTCCTCAATTTAACCACTGATGTAAGCTGGAGTCACAATGGTTTTAAGGATACTGGCAATTTTTCTGCTTCTGTCAACATTATCACATTTGTAGTTAGTCCCCATCCACGTGACCAAAAAAGTAAATAAATTCTACAATGAAAGGATTACACAGCCTGTAAGCAATAGTGTCTTGCTGTGGAACACACCAGAGCAGACACTCCTCTCCCCCAGAAAAGGGCCAGAGCAGCCCGTGCCTTTACACCAACAGAACGAGGGCTGCTGGTCTCTCAAAACTTTTTTCCCCCCTCTTAAGGAGATGTTTTAAAGTTTTTTCTTTTGGTTGAAGACTGTCGAAAAACAGACACAGAAAGGCTAACCTAACATTTTTTTAGTAGCAAAGGAAGCTTTCACAGAAGATACTATACTTCATAATGATACTGGTTTTAGACCTTTGAGACACATCTATTTTCTCCATGTAGCTGTTCATCTTTGCGCTGAACTATCCTCCCTTCAATCCTTGAAATGACTTGAGAAAAGCATCAGCTACCCAAGTAGCCACAAACTGAGTAGCCTTGCTGCCAACTTTTTGATTTTACTTCCGTGCAATTCACGTTTATTTTCCAGCCTTACTTTCTGTAAATGTGAAACTGACTGTCAGATCCAAGCACCCCAAACTGGGAACACGTGCACCAATAGGTCTGCCTCGGGCTTATGTCAGGTGGGAATGCAAATTTCTCACCTCACTGCTAAATGAAGCAAACAAGTACAAAAAAAGTGCAGGTTATTAACCGGCAAATCTCTAAGGAACAGGATGTAGTCCTAACAATACAGAATAACTTGTATGAAGTGATTTTATTACCATCAGGAAAAAAAAAATGCAAGCAACAAAGATTTAGGCAAAGGGAGATCACCTGAGCACTAAAAGGTGCCAAGATCCTCCAAGTTTTAAGACCATGACCTGCAAAGCTCTTCACCAGTAGGCACCTGTACAGGCAGGATGCAAACAGGCGGTCCCCACCCCATGGGGCCCACCGGGAAAAAAAAAAAAGTAAAATGATTTGCAAACAATATCCTCTTGAGTTAAATTTCTGATAAGACATTAAGCTCTCCTTCTCAAGCTAAATTTGCATGCTGCCAATTAACACTGTTACCTCCAGAGAACCACCCGCTCCTGGTCCTGCCTCTGCTGTCACCTGCTGAGCCCCGAGCAAGGCGGCTGGGCCGGCGGCTGCCCGCACAGACACGGGGGCACAGCCACCTAACCCAGGGCTATCGCGTTTCAAACCCCCAGCGAACACTCCCCTCGTCTCCGAGTTCACCCCCTGCCTTCAAAACCTGCGGGGCGGATTAATTTTGTTGCTGCTGTTGCTTAAACCAGGCTCCCTGTGTCTTCCTAGAAGACAAAAGACCAACCGCGACTGCGGCCGCCACAGCCCAGACCCCTTCTGCGGGCTGCCGAGCGCGACCGCGGTTCTGCCCGCCCGCAGGGCCCCCCCCCGGCCCCGGGGGCGCCCGAGGGGGGGGCGGGGAACGGCCCCCGTCCCGGCCAGGGTACCGCGGCCGGGCGGGGGGGGGGGGGGGGGGGGGGGGGGGTGAGGAGGTCGATCACGCGCGGCCACCACCCCCCGGAGAGCCGCTGGCACGCGCAGGCGCGCGCACGTCGCCTAACGGGCGACGACAGGGCGAGGGGCGGGGCGCGGCGGTCGGGGGCGCGCTGACGTCAGCGTGAGCCGAGGGGAGCGGAGGGGCGTGGGGAGGTGGCCGGCGCCGCTCGTGGGGCATGCGCGGCCGACCTGCGCGCGCCGGCCCTCCCACCGCGGGCCGGGCCGGGCCGGGCGGGGCCGCCGGTACCTGAGGGCGCAGAAGAGCTGGGCCCCTGCCCAAGGAAGGGACACTGCTGGGCTGCGCCCATCCCGGCGGTGAGTGCGGTCTTGGGGTGCGCTGCCTTTCCCTTTTTCTCCCACCTTTCATGCGCCGCGCTGTTGAGGGTCTCCTTGCCCGTTACGAAGTGGGGGGGAGCCACCCGGCCGTCGTCTCTTCCCTTTGCTGCTCTCCCTCTCGGTCTGAGGTCGCCGCCTCGGCCGGGGGATGCTGCGGCATCACCGGGCGCGCAGGCCGCGTAAGGCTGAGGTAGGGCGGCGGGTGGCCGGCCGAGCGGGCGGGGCAGCCTTCTCCTGTGCATCCGTTGCCGGATGCAGCGTTCACCTTTGGGCGGCCTGAATGTCAGCGGCGGCTTCCGCAGTGCCGCTGTCTGCGAGCCGTGTCGCAGGTGCGGCCACCCTGGCTTGCAGGTCGCTTGAGGCGGTGCCGGCTTGGCCTTTGGTCCCAGCGGTTAAAGGCGCCAGGCAGGCCTGGCGGCGTGTGCCTCCCGCAGCTCCTGCTGCGCAGTGGTTCGTGCCTTTCTGTATTTGCTGTTTGTTGAGGCGTACCTTCAGGTATGTTCTGATGCTGTTGGTAAAGGCCCTGGTGGCAAAGTTCTCTTTGGAGCGCCAAAAAGAAAGGAAAGCAAAACTACCTAGCCTGTGGTTCTTCAAAGGCAGCAGTTAAAGAAAATATGTAAATGGTGGAGTATCTACTTCAGCTATAATCTCTTCGGATTTTGCTTAAAATAACAATGTAGGTTACATATGTTATGATGGTTTCACTCTAATGGCACTAAGACTGTACTTTCATCATCCAGAACCCTCTGTTAACATCGTGTTCTGACAAACGTACTTCGACACCAAATGAAACGTAGGCAACTTCAGCCTTTGAGCTGGTGGAAGTCGAGCTATTTATCTTCAGTTAAAGAGAGCAAAACTGAATGGGAACTTTATGCTGTAACAGAGCATTAGCATCCAGGCCAGATGACAAATGAAGGTAAGGATTGTAAATCTGGTGCTCTATCTGGTACATCACACAAAGGTGTTTGCCCCTGTTCAGGGGAATTTGTTCAGCTTGGAGGACTGGCATTTCATATTTGTAGCGGGTTTGTTCTTGTTTGTGAGTTCTGATGCAGAATAGAGTTTTTCATTACAAAGGTATTAAAAGTGAAATGAAACTGTATCTAAGGTCTCATTTTGTTATGTTCTTGTAATTGAAAACTGCTTTAACTATTCTCTTAAACATGTCTGTTCTGGTGTAGTTAAAAAGGCATGTCTCATCATATTAGTGAGGTAGTAAACATTTACTTTTGGTGACACTGAGTGAAACTTGGCAGATATTTTCTCATGTGTGTAATGATCACACAACTCTAAATTTGGTGGGCCTATTTTGAATTTAATGCTTCTAAGCTGAAGATGTGAATGCCTAACAAATGGAACATCAGTAATAACCAACTACTTAACTGTTAACCAAGGAGCTATGTGAATATACAACTTGAAGTAGAAAAAGTGGTTTTTAAAGTTGAAGTGTAATCTTTGCTTACAGTTAGTACTTTTCATTACAAAATCTCAATGTTTGGGTCCAAAAACTGCTGAATTTTGTCTTCTAATTTTAAAGCTATTTTAAAGTTATTTTAGAAATGTTTCAGGTTTGGAATGTGTCTATATTTGATATTTTTGACCATTATAACATTTTGTGGTTTTGAACTGAAGGAATAATATATATGAATACAGAAAAAAATTAGTAGTAATGATCTCATTAAGTGTATTGTTATGCTAACGAGTAATCCTGTTTAATGGAACTGCTAATGTAAAAGCTCACTGATGTACAACCTATTACTTTTGGACCTAATCACACTGGTGAGGCCACGCCTTGAATGTTGCATTCAGTTCTGGGCCTCTCACTAGAGGAAGAACACAGAAGTGCTGGAGCTTGTCCAGTAAAGGGCGTCAAGGCTGGTGAAGGGCCTGGAGCACAAGTCCTGTGATGAGCGGCTGATGGAGCTGGGGTTGTTCAGTCTGGAGGAGGCTGAGGGGAGACCTTCTCACTCTTTACAACTACCCAAAAGGAGGTTGGAGGGGGACAACCTCTTCTCTGTGGTGACATGTGACAGGAGCAGAGGGAATGGCTGCAAGCTGCACCAGGGGAGGTTTTGGTTGGATGTTAAGAAACCTTTTGTCACTGAAAGGGTGATCAAAAGTTGGAATGGTCTGCCCAGGGCAGGGATGGAATTGTCATCTCTGGAGGCATTTAAATGGAGTGTGGACCTGGTGCTTAGGGACACAGTTTAGTGCTGAGCTTGCAGTGTTGGGTCAAAGGTTAGACTGGATGATCTCAAAGGTCTCTTAGAACCAAAGACATTCTGTGTAAGAGGGATTTGTTATTTGGAATAAACCATTTACAGAGAAGTGTTGGCACTGGCTCTCTAGATAAAAAGCCTTTATACCATCAGTTTTCAGATGAACATTGCTTGCCTAAAATTCTTAGAACATGTGAATCTCTGAAAATGGAAGAGAGATGAAGGAATAAAAGCTAGCCAGTTGCAGCAGTGGTTGTGGTGTTCTCTTTTAGCCACTATTTGGAAGTGTAAATAGCAGAACCACCTTCTTAATTAGAAGCTTTCAGGCAGACAAATTCTGTGCCATCAGGGATACTAAGAAAATCAAAATATTAATGGTGCTTTTGATAATTAGGTTTAAAATCCTGTAGTGTGTTTCAGTTGGGGCAATAAAAAAGCTTATGTAAATCTCTGGATACGTGAACACATGTACATTACAATAAAATTTCAACAGGATTAAAATAAGTATTCCGAAAGTTGAAGTTTAGCTAGTTAGTTTAGGTCTCTGCGTTTCTTTGTACCTTTGGGACACATACTCCAGTTAACTCTAAAAGTTCTATCAAATAGGTGAATTTTGGAAGACTTTCTGAGAATATTGTTTCCTTTTTGATCAAAGGAACTTGATTTGCAGAGATCTGAACTCTGCCCACTAGCTATTCTCTGTTCTAGGGGGAGGATTCAGCTGGAGCAGTTCTGATGATAATATCCTATAATAAGTAAGGTAAGAAAGCCCTCTTAGGGTGAGGGGTGCTTATCCCTGGTCACATGAGGAACTGGTGTCACAAATTCTCAGTAAAATGCCTTTTTCACTACAGATTGTTGAGATTTTCATGAGCATGTCTGTGATGAGTCAGGGTAGTGTTCTGCAGAGTGCATTTTAATGGCTTTGAAGCAGAAGTATGGTTCGTGTTGTCAGCGTTCTCACTGCAAGGAGGCTTGGCCTCTTGGAGGAAAGTGGCTGATAAGGATTTACTTTTATGTGGTGGTTGAACAAGTTATAGATCTGGAATAACCCTTAAATTGCAAATAATTTCTAAATTTATTCCCTGAAGCAGAAGAACTCCTATGCTTTTAGCCTAATTAGCCTGAATGGCTTGTGACACAAAGGGTGCAAGCCAAGTGAGGCATCAAGGGAGAACTGAATGTCCTGGGTTCCCTTGATTCAATGTCATGTCCTTTGAACTGGAGATACAAGAACCTCTTCTAGATAAATACGGGGATTCTCACTACGTTATGAATCTGATACTTCAATGGATTTTATTTTTCTGAATGATATTTAATGATAGGTTTTACTTAAATGCATTTTTTTCTGACATTGTATGATAACATTATTATGTAGACATGTTGATCAGTGTTTTTGATGATTTGGGGGAAGCTATGACTTTAAACTGACCTTCATCTCAGTAAAGCAAATCTGCATAGGTGGGAACTCGGCAAGGCCAAAGCTGCTGTTGTCAATAGCAGGAAATTTGGGGAAAGGAGCAGAATCTTTAATCCTACAAAGCACTGGCCATCAGTAAATAATTAAAAAAAAAAAATTCTGATCCCTCTCAGTGTAAATCTTTCAATTGGGAAACATCTCTGAAATGATAGTTCATAAAGTAACATTTTACCATGACTACATTTGAGATCTTGATGAAACAAAACAATAATGTATCAGCTTCCTTTGAATTCATGTAAAATATGAGCCCAGATGACTGTTTCTGTATAACTCTGTAGGCTAATGTGGGAGAAACTGATCCTGTAGACAAACTGTCACTAAGAACTGAAGTTGCACATGTCAGTTCCTTTGAGAATTTTTATTTATTTATTTTTTCCAAGTACCTGTGTCTTATACATTGTATAAAACTGACCTGGATTGATACATGAACACAGTTCGATATGAATGTATCAGAATACCAATAAGAAAATACAAGCCATGCTTTAAAATACTTGGAGAAGCAGCTAGACTGTGGTTAACATCATGCTGATATTCGTTATGCTTTAGGAAAGTTGGTTGGTACTGTAATATTTTTTGAGATTGGGAACTGATTTATAGCAGTCAAATTGTAGACAGAAGCTGTAGATGTCCAACGTTACTGAAATGAAATTTAATGGCAAGAAAGTGATACTTTGAAGATGGGGTTTAAACATAGAGCTTTCAGTTGAAAATTGCTTAATATGCCACCCTATGGCTGCAGTACTTCTGGTTAAGTATGGATGTTGAAGAGAAGTCAAACTTCACTTCAAAGAATATAAGTAATCCAGTATTTTCCTGAAAGCACATAGATAGGAAACAAACTCTTTCATATAACTGGTATGTTTGGTGGCAGGGAGAGCAGAAATCAGTGGCCAGTGCTTCCAACGTAGAAAGTTTACAAGTAGTTTTCCTCAGGAATCTACAAGGCAATGAAGTAACCATTAAAAGAATTATTAGCAGGGCTCTGGAACTTCTTGATTAAGGCAATCATGGATGGAAAAAATTTGGGGACAGGTTGAACAAGGTAGTGGAGGAGAGATTGTGCAGAGTTCTTAAACTACATCAAATTCAAGGAGTACTATGAATTGAAAGTAATTAAACCTTGGGGAACACACATTATATTCTTGCCCTGTTCATCCTTCTCCCGGTGCATATTTTTTTTTGGGGGGGGAGGGGGTGTTACCACAGGAGACAATGTGACTTTTCCAGTAGTCAATCATCTTTTAAGATTGACTACTGGAAATTTGTTGCTGAGCTGGCAAGTTGAAGCTATACATTGAATTTCCATGATCCAAACCCAGAGAAATATTATTATATAAATAATATTTCAAATTTATCCAGGGTTCACTTGCTGTGTTCCATGTGAGAAGTCTTAAAGATTTTCTCAGTCCTTTTTCTAATCTTTTTTCCTTTTTTTTTTTTTTTTTAAATCTAGCAGTAGCTGATGTAACAGTATGGTTTTTTTATTTTTTTAAAAAATCCGTAGCAGTGGTTTGACATGTTTTTGTCTCAAGGTAATGATCATCTGGAAATACTAAACTATGTTGAAATAGCACTGGCAATATGTAGGAAGGAAATTCCCGGAACTATTTTCTTCTATTTTCCTTGTGCAGTTATCACCTGTGAAACTTTTCAGGCTTCCTGGAGATGTCTCAGTACCAGTGCATCTATGAACTGCATGCAGTGTCCTTCAATTATCTCTGCTTGTCATTCAGTTTAACCTTATAGGTAGAATTCTTACTCAGGCAGCAGTAGAAAAAATGAGCATGTGTGGCTGGAGGGAAAGAAAAAGATCTTGTGTTGGTGGTTAAGCACAGCCTCACTGCAGATTTAAATTGAGACTTCTTAACCCTAAGGTACCTACAGAGATAAACTGTTTAGACAGGTGGTAATGTTTCTGTCATTAGTCAAAAATATATTGAGCATATGTTTGTGCTGCTATAAGAGGGTTTTAGCTCAAGACAGCTCAGTGTCGCTACATGGAGAAGAGTCATCAGTTTAATCAATCGTTTGAAGGCCAGTGGCATCCTGAGATGCATTAAGAAGAGTGTGGCCAGCAGGTTGAAGGAGGTTCTCCTCCCCCTCTGTTTTGTGCTGGTGAGGCCCCACCTGGAGTACTGTTTACATTTCTGGGCTCCCTGGCTCAGGAAGGGTGAGGAACTATTGGAGGTGTCAGGAAGGTGGGGCCAGGCTCTTCTCAGTGGTGTCCAGTGACAGGACAGTGGCCATAAACTGGAAGACATAGGGTTCAACCTCAACATAAGGAAATACTTCTTCACTGTGAGGGTAACAGAGCACTGGAACAGGCTGCCCAGAGAGGTGGTGGAATCTGTCTCTGGAGACTTTCAAAAGCTGCATGGATTTGTTCCTGTGTGATTTATTCTAGGTGATCCTGCTCTGGCAGGACTAGCTGATCTTTAGAGGTCCCCTCCAACCCTTACCTTTCTGTGATTCTGTAATTAACTAACTACAGGAGCAGGATGGACAGGGTGGCATATATACAGGGATTATTATTATTCCCATTTACAATCAGTTGTATTTCAAATTTCACTTGGCTTCCAGCCTGCCTGTTCTTATCAGCACGAAAATTCTGTCCCAGGTAGCATGCATTACTAAATAAGTAGCAGAAAATGATAACTAGGAGCTGATTCTTGTAGTTTGTTACTAATCAATGGTGAAGTCTTTCCTAGCACAGTTAGGGATGAGAGTGATGGTTGAATTATTTTGTGACAGTGTATGGTTCTAAGGAAAAAGGGAAATTAAGTGAAATATTTACCAGACAACATCAGGTAATTCCTACTTGTTAGTAGAATGACATGGCTTTTATGTCTGAACTTGAAGGCAGATTAATCTGGTTTGAGTAAATTCAGAAAGATTGAAATTACCAATGTGAGATGCAGTTGCTCAAGGAATAATATCATCAGCAAAAGCCATAGCCTGTTACTACTATCAGTTGCTTTGATGCTGCTGTAACCACAACATTTTTGAAATGAGAAATTGAAAAGCACCATTTCACTTTTAGAAAGCTTGGATTCTAGACTGTGATTGATGTTTCAGATTATTCAGACAAAATTAAAGACAAAATAAGTTTTAGGCTGTAGTTGAGATATAAACAGTGCTGTTAGCTATCTACATGAAATGAGAAAGCTGAGCCTTTCAAATATGCATGTACAGGCACACACACACATATATATACACACAATTACAGGTTACCTCCCAGGATAGAAATCTTGCCAAATACAAGCATTAAAACAGCGTAAGAGACTAACCTAGATATATCATGTCCTTTATAGTCACAGCACTTTTAGGGGTGGGGAGGAATAATGCTTGACTAATACTAAAATGTAGTTCTTTTCTCCATAGCTGTATGATTTTTGTCTGTAAGGCAGATGAGGAGCATATGTCTCTTCTTAAGTTTGGTTTTCCCCTTTCAGTTTATTATCCTTGCAAATTTGATAATGGTTCAAACTGAATAATGTCATCAGGGAATCAAAGCACACAGAGGCTCTTTGTATCTCTTCACTAACAAAGATTTTGAGAACAATATATCTTTTGCACTTAAGCTATCCTAGTGAAGAAGCTTGGTCTACCTGGCTTTCTCCCTGAGGTTGACTCAGTTTAATTGATTCTGTTTGCAGAAGGCTGCTCTTTGTGTAAGGTAACAAGTGAAGAAATTCACATAATTTGATTACTTCTAGCGGAAGTCTTTTCTGCATTGGAACTAAGTATATCAGTCTTGATTCTGTCAATTGTTTCTGCTTCTGATTTATTACAGTGGGCCCCATCCAGCTCTTACAGAGCTTTGAAAGCTGTTCTTGGGGTCAGCACACTAAACGTAGTGGTTTTTGCCAGCTGCACCTTGTGTTCTCTGCATTGCTAGTGAAAGCTTTACTGTATTCTGGATCTTGTGTTTTGAAGAATTGGTTTTGGAAGTTGGTGTTTATATCTGCAGGTACAGAATTGACATCTCTAGTTCACAGGTAACAAGGTATGACTGTGCTACATTTGGATGACTGACTGGAAGAGCGCGCAAAGGCAAACTGAAGGAAAACCCAATGTCCATCAGTGTTGGAGTCACCTTTAATTTCCAGTAAAGGCATTGTCTAGAATTTTGCCAGTCAGAATAGACCCATGTTTTATCTGCTGTGGCAAGTAGAGTAGATCTTTTGAAGAAGGGAGTTGATTACTTCCTCCAAGAGAATGCATTAGATGATTGGCATCTTCAGAGAGGAATTGTGACTCTGCAGTGCTTTATTTGAATAAAACTAGTTGAACTTTGTCCCTGAGAACAGTTAGGCTGTCACCACTAAGGCAGAAAAGTGTCATTTCATTTCATGTCCCATTTATGAATGAACTACAATAACCTCTATTAACATTTAAGAGGAATGTGGAAGTGCACTGTTTCAAGTCTATTTCTTCCTTTTTTCACAGTCTGGTATTCTCTTTTATGGGGAGTAATACATCCCTACCCCCAAGTGTCTTTTTCCATCTTCTTTTCTTTGTTTTGAAGCTATTCCCTTGCTGCAGCTGGCTAAGCATCTGAACCTTGACTGCCCTTGGCCTTACAAGTCATGTAAGAATGCCAAAAATCAGGGCACATTTACCTATTTCAGAAACTTTAGTAAAGGTCTTAGTTGTAGTTAAAATTCCCATGACCTTTTTTTTCAATAAGGTCTTAAGGGTTTTGTGATAAAACTTGGGATTTTTTTCAACCTTTTTGTAGGGTTTGATGTTAAAAAAAAAAAAAAGAAAATAAAAAAAACCCCAGATTTAAAATATGTAGTCTCTAATTACTAATATACAAAGCACAAGTGAGCAAGCTATTATGAAGCATACATTTCTGGACAAATATCACTTAGCAATTTTTTTTTTTCTTGAGATGCCTGATGCTCAATGGAAATAGCATTACTGGCTATTTTGATTTTTAGAGTGTGGCCCTAAGGGAAGTGAATAGAATTTTGGCTTCTGGAAGTATTCTGGTAGCTTTCCTCTACAAAATAGAGCTGCATTTCCCTAATTCTTTTTCTCCAGTAAGTGCTTGTATCCTCTAGCCTTACAGAGCAATAAGAAACCCTATTCTGATGCGTAACAATAATACTTGTAATGACTGCAAGAAGCGTAGCATCTTTTTGCTGTACTAAAGGTACCATTCAATGTTAGAAATACAGAAGCCCCACCTCTTCGTAACTGCTGTCTTGTTTTCTCCTCCCTTTATCTCTATTAATTATCATGCTCTGCCTATATTCCTTGACCTAGTGCCTTCTGACTGACAGTAAAGAAAATTCAGCACAACAGCAGCTTGGATAACTGCTTTCCTTGGCGTTTGACAGATCAGATTTTGCAACTGGGTAGAACATTAGCTTACCTAAGGGCGAGGGAGGAATAATAGAAAATGACTTGCCTCTAAGCTCTCTGAGATCTGGGAACAGGCTGTTACAATTTCGAAGACAGAAGAAGAAGATTATTTCAGAGAAACAGAACAATAAGCATTAAGTGTCTTGGAATTTCTTGCCATGATTTATGACTATGATGCCTTTAAAAGGGAGACTGTCATGGATGCTAGTGTTAATCACTATGCAGTTTGGACAAAGGAAAGGGGGAGAGAGACTTAAAATTCGTGGGTGCCACCATAAAGCATTGGGAACTGATTCAAGAACAGAGGTGTTTCAGAGGCCCTGAAGAGAGGAGAAGGCAGGCAGGCTTGGAACACTTTACTGCAGAGCTGATAAATCTTACTGGGTCTTGGAGGTGAGAGAGTAGGTAGATGTTTTGACTGGCTCTGGAGCCAGTCTGTGCAGGGTAAATAACACAAAAGAATGTGACCACTGTAAATACTCAGAAGTTCAATCCTGGCACCATCAGCATTTCCAGTTGTATTCTTACTTAATTTAATTCATAAAACAAACACAGTTTCCTCATAATCCATCATCTTTAATTCCTCAGGGCTTGTTCTCATCAGAGCAGATGTTTGATAGATAGATCTCCTGCTAGTTTTCTTTCATTCTGTTAAGGTCCACTTGAAAATTGACTTGCAGCCATGCTACGCAACTTACAGTATTCCCAAGTACTTGCTGAAGCAGCTTTTTGCTGTATCTGTTGCAGGGGCATCCCTGATTTTTTTCCCTTATGTCATTCAATACCTCCCTGAGCTGGTGGAAAGAAGATACTTTCAAAATCTTGTAAATGCCTTAATGCTTTATTTTAAATCACGTTTTTAAGAAAAATAGTTCTTAAGTTATGCTTAAGTTTCACCACAGATCAGTGGTGAAAAGGTCTGCGTTTTATGTTCCCTGAACTTGAATTTATATAAGTAAAAGTTGTGGTGGTAAAACCTGGCAGTATACAGAGGTTGTTTTAAATAAATGGTGGATAGAGTTGAAATACGTGTGCGCTTAAATTCACAAAGGCCATATGGTATATCTAAAGTCAGCAGATGACAATAGAAGTAATTACAGTCTCTTTTTTTTTTTTTTTTTCCCCAAATTGGCAGACCTGTTTCTTTCGTTGTGTGGAGGGTATCTTAGGAAAATGAGTGGGAAGTTAAGAGCAGCTGTCTTGAAGCATGTCTGTAGCACCTTGAAGTCTTGTGCCTCAGATTTCAGCAGGGCTTCTCCTGTTAGAAGTGTGGTGTGGGATCTAACTGTTGATTAAGATAGCAGATTGTGCCTGCCCCAAGCCCATTGGCTGCCATTTTCTCTTCAGTTCCCAAGGGTGGGCTTTACTCATTTTCTGCACTGCTGGGGCAGCAGTTAACAGTTCTTTCCTTTGCCCTAATGTAATGCTGTGGCCAAGGAAGCTTTTTGCTAGGAGATCATTCCTCCTATGATAACCTAAATTTTCTCATCTTACTGTTCATGCTGTTTGTATACTAGAAATGTGCTTTTGTTTTCTAGGAAAAAGAATGAAGGTCCCAGAAAATTCTAGCACCACAAAGTTAGTAAGATAAATATGCATGGATATTGGTAAACTGTTGTTTCAGATCATGTGCCACAGAGCCCAGCAAGTAGATTTAGATAGTATCTTAATTCTTAGGCTTTCTGCGGAAGGCAGATAATAGGAGTATAAGGTCAGGCTTGGCAAATAGGGTCATTATACTTCATTGGCTTCAGTAACATCCAGCACATGATGGTGAAAATATGAATAATTCATTTATTCACAGAACTTCATCACAGTTCTTCTGTCAGTGTGTCCACACTGAATACCAAAAAATTTTGACTAATAATTGATGTTAATTTATATAGGGACACTGATGGACGTAATGTTTTTGGGAAGGTAAGGAATCGTGTACCATTGTAGCTGCTTGCTTCTTGCAGACCTACAGGAAAGCACTTTTTTTTTTTTTTAATTTTTTTTCCCCCCTCCTTATCCAGAAGCAGCAAGGAGCTGTTGACTATCCTGGTTTTTCAACACAGTCCTGTTACACAAACTTGTGTTTGTTTCAAGGAAAAAAAAATAAGTTAACACTGGGAATTTACTCTAGGAAAAGCACCTTAAGTTAGCTACTCAGTATTTCTGTTTAGGTGGTCTTAAAATTGAGAAGGAAACATACATCTGAAAATACATTGCATAGCAATAGTTCTGCAGAATTGCTCTCATACGTCACCAGTCTGTCAGATACGTTTCATTTGGCAGCTGTTTATTGCACACTGCTGTGACAATAGGAGGGGAATTCAGTCCCAGTCATAGTCATCTGTTTGGGACTTGAAAATGCTGTTAGCACTCTGATGGCATGGATCATAGGGATTGCAATATTTTAAGGTGCCCGAACATTGAAATGTATGAACCTTAAGCTGTCATCTGCTGTAATAATCATTCCACAACATACAGGGCAGAGCCTCAGATGCAAAGCTAAACATTGCTGAGAAGCTAATATGTAGGAAACTGCCTTCTTTGGTGGTGTTGAAACAGACCGTGGATGAACTAGAAGGGAATGTTGTGTTTGCCAGCTGAAACTAACATTGGAGGACCTTGTGGAGGTGTAAATAATGCTATACAGAAAGCTCAAAGGAGAGAAAGAATGAATTATCACCCGGATCTTGAATATCCTTGAAGGTAAGGATATAGCAGCTTTTCAGTTACATCAGAGGCAGTCTGTAAGTTTAATTCCTTTTCTCTGGATCATTATGTAAGACTAGGCTCTTTATAATTAGTTTAATTCCTGATTAGGCCTGTGTGCACTAGCTAACATATTTCCTGAGGCAAAGTCTGTAGGATTCGTTTGCCCAAATGTCTGTATTCAAAAATCCATAGTTTGCCAAAGTTTTAAAAATATTTCTAATTTCTTGATAATACCTGCATTTTATTAAACCAGAGTTTTGTTGAATGCAGAAATTGTACTATAACTTGCAGGTACTTTGCTGCTTGATAAGGGAATTTCGTTGTTAGGGTAGTGTAATTTCTAGTAGTAAATATATGTCAAGATTGAGGATGATTAAGAGAACTTGATAAGAAAACCTCACATTTTCTGGGAAAAGCAGTATCTGCCAGACAAAATACTGTGAAGTTTGTTTTTTTTTTTTGATGACCTTGTGTTTCAATGAAACAAATGCAACCTGGAATTGAAAAGGGTAAACAGTAGCTACAGTTGTGTGGTTAATAAAACAGACAAGTATTGCCTGACTCTTAATTATCTGAAGTATTTTAAGCAATCAGTGTAGTTATCTTAAAGATAATATTTTTGTCTTTTCCTTATTAAGGATAAATGAGCAAGCACTGTTCCTGGAGAACTGAAAGGTTTTCTTTTCAGGTTTAATTTGCAGCACTTGGTGGAGATTTAAAATCATCTAATTCAGTGGCCTCATTTAAATTCTGCAGTCACCTAAGAGATGGTAGACAGATGTGAAAAGGGAATTACCCATAAAGCATGGAAGTTAAATTAGCAGCTTTGTAATTTTTTATTTGGATGATTTATTTTTTTAATGATACTTGAACCCTTTTTTTAGAATTGGGATATCTTCTGATGGATCTGCAATATACTGCTTCCTGTGAATGAATTCATCATGCTGTTAAAGTCCGTTTTTCATGCATGGACTTATTTTTAAAAAGTGTACTTTACCTTTGTATATTTGACCTAAAGTAAATATCTTTGATGTTGACATTTGATATTAGAGCATAATGATATTTTTTTCATTGACAAGGTATACAGGTACACTGTAGGCATGCTTCATTTTTATAGCTACAGATACATGAATGTGATGCTGTGAATGCTTTTCTTAGTAGATGATGTGATAGTGTTTTTGAGAGAAGTCTAACATTAGACACTTAAGTCCACATACTGGCCTGTATTACACGAGTTAAAAGTTTTGCTGTTGCTGGAGAGGTAATAGTTGTGTGCTTCTTTGTATGCCTAGGTGAGGGTTGTATATCCATTGTGCAAGAATTAACTTAGTATTTGAAAACTCTGGATTTGTGTGCTCTAAATGGAAATGCACTCTTAACCAGTTGTAGGATGTGGATTCTGGTACTTGGCTTTTTAGGGGCTCCTAACTTAAATTAATGTCTCTGAGTAGGTTTCTCTTTATATCTTTTTAATGTGGATCTACTTCCAGAAGTAGAACTCTGGGGCATCCTATTTGTTTAAAAAAATCCTAAGAGTACTTCAATTTTTATTAAGTTAATGCACTTTGATTTTTATCTTAAGTGTTCCTTAGTGATGTTTTGCAGCATGGGGAGTGACTCACTTTATGGTAATGTTTGCTGTGGTTACGCAAGGTATTTGCTGTACCTTGAATACCTATAATGCTGTGCATTGAGTCTTATCATGGTTGCTGTGGTTTAAAAATGTTCACTTTTTTTTACAGTCCTACCAGCTGTGTGTAGGTCCGTGCAGAGGTATGGATAATAGTTTCAGGGAATTGCATGTGAATGACTGAATTTCTGTCTTTACATCATTGTAAGATCAGCAGGTGGAACTGATGAAAATCAGGCTAGCAAAAGCAAGATATTTTTTACAACTGTTGAAAAACCAGAAACCTGGTCTTGCAAATACAGAATTTAATACAAGAGTAAAACTTGTCTTAAGATGCAATGCTGAAACTTGGACACTTCTTCAGGCCTTATTGCCTGAATTGCAAGTCTTTAACAAGAACATTTAGACAAGTTGTTCGTATTGTGTAACCAGGCAGAACAACAGACTTAGTGCTGTACGGAGTGGTGATACAGACATAGGTGTCAAATAGCAGGATAGATATGGACGTAAGTGTGGAAGAAACAAAAAGCAGTATATTGAAGCAAGGAGATCAGAATTCTTGAGACAATTTCTGAGGCAAAGATATGTCTGTAAAGCAGATACAGCTTTATAAAGTAAGTGTGATATAAAATAGACCAAGATGACACGATTTGTAAGTTGAGATAAAACAAATCTTCATTAAAAACTGCAGTAGAGTCCCTGTATTCCAAATCAGGTGGATGGGAGTGAAATTCATGTAGTGGTTTGAGAACAAAACCAACAAGAGACTCAAGTCAGAAATACAAACAAATGTAATACAGCAGTACAAAGGGAAACAGGAAAAAAACAAACCACAATCAGAGTCCGAATACAACCCGATAGTCTGGCAGCTGGGGTGGTGGTAGCAGTCCGGATGAAGGTCCT
>JAAGNO010023140.1:0-51786 GCA_033439905.1 Ceryle rudis | reverse complement strand
AAAATCAAAAATTTTACCAAAGTTCTATTTTCCTGTATGTTTTAATATTTGACCAGGGAAAGTACTTTCCAGAGAGTCTTTAGCTGATATTTAGTTAGGTTAAATTTTGAGCTAGAACTAAAGTAACCCTTTCGAGTAAGATTCTGGGCAGATTACAGAATACAATTTAGGGCAGTTTCTTCTGCTATTTAATTGTTTTACAGAATATCTGTACAGTTGAAGGACGGTCAGACATCATGTAATGTCTGAATAGACTCAAATAATTACTAATATTAAAATATTACTAATATTAAAATAATACTGATTATTGACTTAATCAGTAACTACTGATTGTAAAGTTGGTAACAAGTGTGTCTAAGAGTACTATTTTTTACTGCAGGAGGAACATAATTCTCTCAAAGAATCTCTTGTTTTTAAAAATGTGGTTTCATTTTTTGGTATTTGTTTTCAAAATGTGATTGCTTCACAGATGAGAAATGTGAAAAGCAGAAGCATGACAAACTTGAGAGAAATACTTTCTTGTATTCTTGTATTCTTGTTTTGCTTTGTTTTTTCACAGTTGAGGTTATATGTAATTGGATGTATTGTTTTCCTGTTTCCACAGGCACCCCTGAGAGTGACGCTGTATGTAAGAGATGTCCAGAAGGATATTTCTCAAATGAAACATCATCTAAAGCAGCCTGTCTAAAGCACACAAACTGTAGTGCACTGGGCTTCAAAATTGCATTGAAGGGAAATGCAGTTCGTGACAACGTCTGTCAGGAAGATACAGATGCAGATTTGCCTCAGAAATGTGGAATAGGTGTGTATCGTATTAAGGAAGAGTGCTCTGAAAACATACCTTTAATTATGGTTAAAATGAATGCATCAGCATTTGTGATAAAAATATCTAGCTTGTTAGCCGTTTGCCTGCCATGGTGATGGCCATAGTAAGAGTTTTAATTACTGTGGGTCAGACCAAATGGAACTCGAGCACAGAGAGCAACAACACTATAAATACCACTTCTTTAGTTTGGATTTTAAACATTTTTTTTTATCATCCTTGCTGCTTTCTACTTTTCTGAGACAAGTAGGGTAACACATCAGAACAACTGACGTATCTTTTTCTCATTTCAGATGTAACGCTGTGTGAGGAGGCTATGTTCAGGTTTGCTGTTCCTACTCACCTCACACCTAGCTGGCTAAACATACTAGCAGACAGTTTGCCCGGGACAAAGGTTAGCGCAGAAAATATCGAAAGGATTAAACAAAGGCACAGTTCTCAAGAGCAGACCTTCCAGCTTTTGAAATTATGGAAGCAGCAAAACAAAGAACAAGATATGGTCAAGAAGATTATTCAAGGTACCTTGTTTTGATAGCATGCAAAGCTATAATGATAGCATTAAAACCAACCTTCTAAATGGCATTTTAAAAATCGCTTGGGCTCAAATACCTCTGGGTGCCGTGTTATGCTCTGAGAAGGACACGCAGGGCTTGACTGTATCGATGCAGTACGCACAGTGAAGCTGAGGGCAAGCAAGAAGAGAGTTCAGCTTCTCCTGATTAGTCGAGGACCAAATTCTTCCCCGATCTGTAGACCCCTTGGGAGCGTGTGTGGTGTCACAGCCACGATCCCCTTTTGAGACTGCACAGTGTATGAAGAATTTTGATCAAGTGGGGAAAATTTTTCCCGCTGTTATACCTCAGCAGTGGCTGTTGAGGTTAGAGGCAGCTGGAGGCCTGCAACTGGGAGTACAATTTGTTTTCTATGAAGTGGAGACTGACAACACAGACTAGGACATCTATTCACAGAATGGGAATGAGGAGTGCACAGACAGGCTGTCCCTTCTTTTTCCCTTCTGGTACCTGTTTGTCATGCCAATTCACCGCTTTGTTTGTGCTGAATCTGCCAAGACAGGTGTCAAAGGTGAAATAGTGCTCCAGTGTTAACACCAAGGTTTTTATGAGAGTCAGGCCAACTCCTTTCATGTAAGCCACCATCAACAACCATCACATTTGAATGACCTTTTGTCCACTCAGAATAGATTTGAAAAATGCTGCAAAAATGTTTTTGCCTTTTTTTTTTTCCCTCTCCTTTTTAGTATTTATTCTTATGTTGGACTGTGATGTGTCTAGAATACTTCGAAAAACAAAATAACTGTTTTAGCAAAGCTTGTCTAGACATTTCCAGAGAAAAAGAGAAAAATTTTCACTGGAACCAAATGTTAGGAGTCCTATCACATACACAAAACATTTTACAAGATAGATGAAACAAGCACATAGCAATAAATACTTGCTGTGAAGTTTGTAATTTGGGGCTGTTTGCATTTGCAAAGTTAATTAAATTCTTCAGTGCTTTTCATAATTTGAGCCTAAAAAAATCCCAAACATTCTTATTTAAAATAAAGTTAAAAAAAAAAAAAAAAAGAAAGGAATATTCACATTGAAATGTTGGAAGGTTTTGTTTGCAGCTACAGTAAAGTTGTAATGCATTCTACTTACCTGTCTTTTCTCTTTCTGTAGATATCGATCTTTGTGAAAATAATGTCTTAAAGCATATTGGCCACCAAAACCTTACTTTTGAACATCTCAACACACTGATGGCAAGCTTACCAGGCAAGAAGGTGGGAAAAGAAGATATTGAGCGCACAATTAAACTATGTCAACCTGCAGAGCAAGTTCTGAAGCTTCTCAGTCTGTGGAGAATAAAGAATGGCGACCAAGACACCATTAAAGGTTTAATGTATGGACTGAAGCACTTGAAAACATACCACTTTCCGAAACGAACCATCCAAAGTATCAAGAAGGTGGTTAAGTTTCTTCACAGATTTACAATGTATAGATTATACCAAAAACTCTTCTTAGAAATGATAGGGAACCATGTGAAATCACTGAAAGTAAGATGTGTCTAATTCAAGATACTTTTCATTCTCCACTGACTATTTTTCCCTAATTACTGCCAGCAGTAATTAAACTGGAACATTGTTTCCCTACATTATGTCTTCCTATTTATAGAAATGCCTGACTGGAATAGTTCATAATCTTTTGCAGTTGTTTTGGAGGTTTAGGGTTTTTTTTTTAGTAAAATCACTTTTGTAAAAGCTGTTAACCTGTTGATAACACTAAGAGCCTGATTCTGCATTTTTGCACATTCAGAGTTGAAAAGCCCCACTATAGTATCTAGATAAGAAAAGGATGCCAGACCAGGCTCTACTACAGTATTTGCTATTTATATTCTTTGAAGATTAAACATTTTTGTTGTACATATTTATTAAGTTAAATGGAAATTGTATGAGACTGAATTTTAGGAAGAGAAATAAAAGTACACTGTATATTTTCTAGTTAAACAAAAATGATCCCATATATTTTTCTGGCAAAATTTTGTAGCATGCTCTAAGAGTTATAAATTTCTTTACATATTGTATTTAAAAAAGTATTATTGCTTAGTTTTATTTGTATAAGTTGTGGTATCTTTTGGTAGGGATGTTTTAATTTATCCAATGATTTTAACTCAAATACAGTGAAAATGTAGTGTAAGTGACCTGAATATTTAAATATTCTGTGAGGAAGTGAATGTACCATATTTAAGAAGCTGGATTTTTATATAGAATTTCATAATCTTATTTTATAAAACAATTAAATTTTTCAATTTACTTACTGAGTGGCGTTTTACTCTTGACTCTGAAACAGGAACTAATAACAAAGACAGACCATGTGGATTTCATGCCTTCTCTTGGGCTTGGCTCTCTGCTACTCCCTGTCTGATCTAGCGGTTAATATGTGAGCCAAGTAAATACCGACCAGCACTGGATTTTTGTGGTCACTGTACAGGTGTAAAAGAAGGTTAAAAGTATTAAAAGTTCTAGTCCAGAGGGTCCAGGCGCTTGTGATACAACCGATTACAACTCCATAGATGCATTTCGCCCAGCATTACTTTTGACCAGTGTCATTCTTGGAGAGCTCACAACCTTTGCCCTAACCACAGCTTGTAATTTCATGGAGGGAAGATGATGCATGGCCCTGATGGGCTTGGGAGGCCTCACATATTGCCACTATGTTTAGAGGAAGGGAGCACGGAGAGGTCACATTAAAAAGTAAAACACTGCCATTGCCCTTGGCTACAGAATGAGGCACCTGCAAAGAAATGAGCTCCCAAAAAAGGGAAGGGGGAGTATACGTGTATTGTTCTCAAAAGCTCACCTAATTTTTTTATTTTTTTTTTCTTTAAACCGCACTAACAGAGCTTGGGTATTCACCAGAGACTTTTCCCTTGTGTAAAGCAAGGAAAAGCAATCGGCATGTAGCCTTGTATGACAAATAGTCCTCTATTACAGGTGAGAAGATCTTAAGCAAAGAATGAGAAAGAGATTCCTGGTAGATATGATAGTTGCTCATCAGAATTGCTCTCCTTAACAGAGTACAAATGGGACATACAGCTTTAAAATACTTGGTTTTCATTTTTCACTGAATCCTCACATCACTGTATCAAAAGGAATAAACTCCCTTTTGTAGTTCACATGCTATGAATTAGCATCTCATTTATCAGTGTAGCTGAGAAATGGTGCTGAACACAACACAAAGAATTTCTAGTTTTGTATTGGTTCATTTGAAATAATTTCCACGCTTTTACAACAGAAACTGTTTCTACATATAACTACAAAATGATAAAACCAGAGTCTCCAATTTGCAAAATAGAGACCAGATGTTTCCATGACTCTGCCAGTTGTGGAGGTTTGGGGTGTTGAAGGTATTAAAATGCAAATAATCATCTTACTGGCAGCAAAATAAACGTTTCCATCTTAATCTTTCCTGTTGTTAGCTCCTTTTAATACAACAATTTAGCAACTGGTAGTATAGTTATAGTATCAAGTAGTAATACAGTTAAAAAATATATCAGTGGAATCATTTTAACAGAGCTGTTGGCTAGAGAAAAGCACAGTTGCTTCTTAATACATGGTACTGGTTTTAATTTATACATTTATACTTTCATATTCCAACTAATCATATGTAACTCTCATTGTAAATAACAATGTTTGTGGTCCTCTGTGAATGATGATGCCGAAGAAGGTGCTCAGAGCCAGAGCTTAGTTCATGCTCTAGCTACCATATGGACCTGCTATACTTCACTACAGTAGAGTATAGCCTTGACTAGGTTTCCTGGGAAACTTCATCATTAAACTATTAACTGCGCTTTTTAAAATAGGATTTTTTTTTTTTCCCAAACATGAAGTTACACCTATTCAGTAAATTATACATGTTAAAGCTGATTCAGCTAACCAGGTGCCCACCCTCAGGTAGACACCACCTCAGCCAGTGTATTTATCAGTTCAGCGTCACTCAGCTGGAAGGAACTGAACACTTCACATCCTGAGCAAGTGACACTTAAACTGTATTCGCTTCCCCAAAGAGCCTCCAGACTAAAATAGCCAAGAAAAACAAAAGCAAGACCCAGGATAATGAGGGAGAGGGTGAGGCAAACAGAAAGTAGGAGGGTTGCTTGGAAAAAATGTGGGTTTGGGGGTGGTAGCTTGTTTTTCAGGGAAGGTTGCAGGAGGAAAGAGGAGGTGTGTGGTGGGCAGCAGGTGGGAGACAGGGCCCTGTGTCCATGGCATGAAGGAAATGTTGCCATGGGGAGGCAGAGGCAGTGGGAAGGAGGGAGCTGTGAGGGCTGGGGACAACTAGCCAGAACTGGGCCTTGGGCGTGACACGAGGAAGGATCTGTTCTCTGGGTATGCTGACTTGCCAGGACACCAGTGCCTGCCCTCCTCCCAGCTTGGCTGTGGACCAGACTCGAGGGAAGGCAAATGTTTTGCCAGCCCCCAGAAACAGTGAGGTCACCCCTGCCTTAGAGGAGGGGGAGAGGAATGGGGAGGAGAGAGGCGTGTGCTGCCCCTGCTGCCCCCACTGCCCTGGGGCAGAGGCAAGGGCAGCGTTCATCCTGTCCTGTAGCCTTCTCCTTCACTGCAAAAAAGGAAAAGGAGTTTCAGGACTGTTTGGGGGAGACAGTGAGATAGGCTTTAAGGCAGGTTCTTCAGCTGTAGGCTGTACAGCCATGCTGAGGTAGAAAAATAACCCTCAGAAAAACAACCCAAAGAGTGGAAAGAACCCTCAGTTATCAAAAAATACAATGGATTTAAAGCAGAACCTTACAATTTCAAATCTTCTGTAACCTTTTTTTCCTATTTCTTTTTTATAAGCACTTGTCCTCCAGCAAAGGCAGTCTCTTGGGTCCCAGAATATACACGATGATTGGGAGTAGGAGGGAAATTAAAGAAGAAATTGGATATTAAGCTCTTTAATCATCTTTTTTTTACACTGTGTGCATCACCAAGCACAATACATTCCTGATCCCTGACTATGACTCATGGATGCTCTCATAGTAAAATTACCAATCAGTAGCATAGTCTGCTATAGACTGAACATTTTAAAAAGAAAGCCAGATATTAGATAGCTTTGAAAAAGTTTAGAAAGCTGGGTAATGAAGGTTCAAAGAATTGGTTAGGAATGTGCATGTCTGTATCCAAACCCCACATATATGCTGCACGCTCCCTCCCTCCCCCCCCGGAATACAACTTGTACTGGGAGCTTTGGCAGGCACTGGTGATTAATTCAATTAACCAAACCCTTCATTGCTCTCAGACACCCATCCTGTCCATCCTGGTACGGGTCAATGTTGCCACCTCCAAGTCAGAGTGATCTGGTTTGCTTGTGAACCACTTTCAAAGTGCCTGAATTTTCAGCCTTAAAGTAATTCAAACCTGTGGCTCAGAAGTAAGCAAATATTTATATAAAAAAGAACCAGCAATTTCTGCAGACTATCAGAAACTATTCACTTTTGTACGAACATCAAATATAGGAAATACCCACCTCCAAAATATTTCTTTGTTAAAGTAATGTGGAGAAGCAAAAAAAAAAAAAAAGGACAAAAATGACTAAAAAAAAAAAAGTTTTACATTTTACTTCCTTCACCTTAATTTGATGGTAGAACCAATATTGGCAATAAGCTCAGTAGTGTGGAGGGATAAAAATATCTACAAAGCTAAGACTGGAGCCTTTGTGTGACTATTCCCAGCAGAGCAGAAGGACAAATCTATGGGAAAGGGCTGTAAGAATGGACTCAGCATTGCAAAGAATTGAGTAATCCTATTTTTATATTAGAGTTTTGAACTGAACAAAACTTGAGACAAAGTAAAGCAGGTGAAGGCAATGTGAACGTAGTTTATTCCACTCATCATCATCCTCATCCCTTGTATTTATAGCAAGTTTGCGTAGGACTCCTCTGTTTGTCTTTTTGTATTTAAAAAAAGTTCTTTCATACTACCAGGTTATTTTTTTTAAAATCATACTGACCTTTAGTACCTAGGAGGTTATTTAAAAGGAACCACATGATGAAAGATTGTGGCTTTGGCAATATTTCTTATACGAAGAGGACAGGGCGTGGTTCAATAACGGAGAAGACAGAACTTTCTGGAGAATATTTTTCTCTTTTTCTTTATCTAAGAAGGAAAATCCTCATCCACTTTTAAATAACTATATAAACTTTCTGGCAACTAGGACATCATCCTGGATGTGCAGAACTTCTTCAGCACACAAAAGAAGGTTTCTGTCTCTTGATCGTATTGACGGTTTGTATTTGTGTTGTGCTTCAGTTCCACCTACAGCACTTAGGGTGAGCAAAACGATGCATCCTAAAGGATGATTAGCCCCATGTAATGCAATGGAAATTCAGCGTCAGTAAGAGATAGATCAGGTCTTTACATTCTTTGAAGGAAAGAGACAGAGATGTCAAAGATCAAGGTGCCTAAATACCAGCAGGTTTGCAGGATCCTCTCTTTCCTGGCTGGAGTTGGGGAAGACTAACATAGACCCATGTTTTCGGGAAGGGTGTCCACACTCAGGAGATGTGTCAATGCTTGAAGAAGGGTGTGTTTTTTGGATTGAAACAAAATAAACTGAGAGTGGCTGGCAGGCCGGTGAAGCCAGCGGGAAACCAGGCTATTCCCGTCTCCGGGAGGTAGAGAAGAGGCACTTGGTTTTATGCCGCGTGGGTTGGGAACCAGCACAGGGATACAAGGAATGGGTAGTTACTGCTGTTGAGATGAGTTTTTGAAATTCTAGTAAGACTGACGTGCTGAAACCTCAAGAAGCCAGAGGAACAATTCAGGAAAACTACACTTTGTGCCTCAAAATCAAACTTTCTCTCCTGAAACATTCACAAAAGCCAAGTACTTAGAAAAGAAGATATTTCTTTGGCAGCATGATGAAGATGCCATAGAGGTATTTGGGTGATTTTTTTATTGACAGAGGATGCTCACAGGCAAGTGATGGCATCACCAAAGCAGTTCAATGCCCAGCTGCAGACGTGGTGACCCAGCAATGCTCCCAGGCTCTTTTCGTACTCTGCAAGGACTTGGACACGCTAAACTCAGCAAAAGGGTGCTTAGCCCCACCAAGGAAATTGCTGCAAAGGTCTCCCCACCTCATCACTGGCTTAGATGCCTCTGTGAAACATGATCTGGTAGCCTGGCTCTCCCTCATGGTGTGATCCACCCAAGTAATCCCTTTGGGTGCAGAAAATTGCTTCACTTTCATGTCACACCTGGAGCTGCTGGTGCCCACCTCTCCTTGCCCAACAGCACACACTGGCAGGGAGGCAGCAGCAGGGGTGGACTCCCTCCTTCCCAGCCTCAGGGGCTTCTACCCACCAGCTGCTGGGAAAGTGCCTTGACTTAGCCTGGAGAAAGGGCAGGAGACACAACCTCCAGCCCCCCTGGAACGGTGCCACACCAGCAGCCAAGTGCATGTTGAACGGTCATAGAGAAACAGGCAGGGAATGTATTTGCATTAAACAGGCAAACACTTTTGGATACAGAAGTTTTTCTTAATGTCCGACCTAAACCTCCCCTGCAACAACTTGATGCCATTTCCCTCTTGTCCTGTCAGCTGTCACCTGTGAAAAGAGACCAACACCCATCTCTCTAGATGTCCCTCCCCACATAACCCACCACTTGGGCATTTACCACCTGTGCAGTGGCTCAGCCTCCAAACAGAAGGCTGGAGGGTTGTGGCTCCTGACCCTGTGGTGAGGATGCAGCTTTCTATCCCTGCAGCCCAAGGATGGGCTTGAGCCATGGGGCTAGTGGGTGTGGAGTGACCCCGTGTGGGGACAGTGGGTGCATGGGCCAACGTGCACTCACCCAAAGTGCTTTGCATCTCCAGAACAGTGTTGCTCACTTCCTGGGTGCTGCAAGAGGCCATGAGCCTCTGCTTCCCCCACGGTTTGTGGATGCACAAATCTGGAGTGACTCTGCAGGAGTCAGTGGAAAAGACATGTGAAGCAGAAATTTTATCCCGAAGAGTCTAGGAGCCAGTGGTTCTTCAGCGACAGGAAAGATATCTTTCTCTTAAGGAGAGGTGGATTCATTTATCAGCCAGCGTAAACAGTCTGTAGCTAATTTTGTAACCCTAATAAAAAAACCTGAAACTAACTCACAAATTCAATTTTTATTAATAATTCCCTGACATACAGCATATCCTTTTCAAGGGAGCCCGTGAAGTTTTACTCAACACACAGAGAAGTTCTTCTATCCTGGTTTAGGGGTTTGCAGCATGGGGGAACATACTACATTTTACCCAACTGCACAAATCTGGAAGGGTTTTAAGGCCTACAGGTTTGTCCCTTTACTTTCAAAGATGAAGAAAAATAAAAATAAAAATAAAGTGGTTTAAGCATAATAACCTCAGAATAACTCCAGAAAGTTCTTAGAAGCAGCATATCTTTCCCTGCAATCATATGGCACAACAACCCCCTATCAAAGCAATATGCAGGGAGTTGTCTGATGAACTAAGCACACAGTACTGGGAGAGTCTGCATTGAGGCCTGAAGTTTAACTGTAGTTCTGCTCAAGGAACTATCAGACCCCCTCTATACAGCACTGGGAATTCAAACCTCAAGTCAGATACTGTTAATTTAGGGTTCTCTTCAGTTAGAGTAATTGTACAGTGTTTCTACGTGCACAAATAGAGGCATTTCAAAAAGAACAACATTGTGTGAGACACTCACGGGTCTGACTGTTCATGTCCCATTGTTCCTGTTCCCTTAAAACTGTTCTGATCACACAATAGCCCTACTACTGCTGTTTCTGCTTTCTAGCTGTTCACAGTTTATTGATGCAATTCCTTCCTCCTCTCTGGCAGAGTAAATGGCTCTGCTGTTACACTGCACTTTATTGCTCTCCCTTCCAGCCCTGCTGTCATCCTCTTGTCACCACACAGAAAACCCCCAAGGCACAAACTGAGACTGCAAGGAGCAGCATTAGCCCCGGAGCCACGCCCCTTCAAATAACTGACCCTATGGAAAATATTTTGTCAGTGCAAAGGCTCCATCAGCAGCAAAGAGGAGGGCGAAGCACCAGGCTATTGTGCTGTGCTAGGCTGCATTTACAAGCTGCTTTGGAAGTGCAGAAATTGCACCTATTCCCACACAAATCTCCCTGCTTCCTCTGACACCATGGTAGGAGGGTGGTTACTGTGACATCCTGAAATGTAATCCTGAAGGGTATAGGACAAACTAAAACACCCACGGTGTACAGAGTAAAAGGACTGACAACCAAAAGGCTGGGATTATATGAAAGGTAATGAGTAGGAAAACCCTAAGCTAGGAAAATACTGTCCAGTGAAGAATCATCATTGCTCCCATGGTGCAGGTACTATAAGACACATGCTTCAGTTTTTCTTTATTAAAGAATTGTAGAAAATTTTACTCATCTTATTAATTATTGGGCAGAGGACAAGAGGGAAAAGGCATCAAGTTGTTGCAGGGGAGGTTTAGGTTGGACATTAAGAAAAACTGTACCCAGGCAAGTAGTTGAATCACCATCTTTGCATATATTTAAAAGCCATCTAGATATGGTGCTCAAGGATATGGTGTAGTAGTGGCCCTGGTAGAGTAGATAATGGTTGGACTTGATGATCTTAAAAGTGTTTTCCAACCATAGCGATTTTGTGATCTCACAGCCTACAGATGTGGCTGCTTTCCTCAGAGGCTGAGGAAAAGGAGGGAGAACATTGCGGGTCCTGGACGTCAGTTTCTGCCCAATAATTAATTGCAGCCGCCTGTGTTCCTCTTTTGTAGGAGAACACTGGGTTTCAAATTCAGGCCTGGAGATATTATTCATTCTTTGTCCAGAGTAAGTTAGTGTTCAATTCAGAGATGCCTAGAGGGAACCTCTTATCAACACTGGAGAGAGACTTGGAGTAATTTTCCTGCTTCCTGAGCAGTTTACCACCTTGTTGGTAAAGTATCCTTTAGGGTCCTTGGCTGTCATGTACATAATGTTCAGTGGTGCTTTTTAAATGTTCCAAACGTAAGGTGTTTTCCAAAAAAATTCCCATTGAGGCATAACAAGCTGGTAGAGTTTCCCTGAAAAATCCCAAGTACTGAATCTTGTGGGAAAAGATGCTGACTCACTGAGACTGATGGCCCAGTACTGAGCCCGGATACAAAGAAGCAGGAAAGTTGCATTATTCAGGTAGGAAGAAGAAACTTAGAGAAATGGGAAAGGAAGAAGGAGGAAAAGACAATTTTATGTTTCCTTATGATCGAAGACATACCCTAAGAAGGGTGAGTTTAGACTCATTTATCATACATGGGTTTAGCTGATCTGCATTAATTTGCTTTATTCAGGTTCTCTGTGTTGTGCCTAAGGAATAAAAATTCAATATTAAATTTTAAATTGCAGGACATCTAGCTCTGTTCTTTTCCCAAGCCATGGAGAAAGTCTTCCTCTCCTTCCTCTCCACCAGACTTTGAAAACCTCGTTTATCCGAGAAAACACATTTAAAATGGACATTTTAGACCTGCCCTTTGTGGGATGGCATCTGATTTATGGTGTGGTGTCACTCGTGACTCAGCTGGACAGCTTTCACCCAAAAGCATAAGGCAATCTTCAGCCCCGTGTCAGGCATGAAAAGATGTGTCTTACTTTTTACATTTCATTTTAATTATGATTTAAGGTTTATGCCTGCTATTCTTTGCATGTCCAAGGGTTACCTGTTTCTGTTAGATTTGTAAGTGCTTTAACAAAAAGAGCTACTAAAAAATTAAATTGCCATAGGCAAGTAAAATAGTGCCAGTCTGCACCACTGCCAGCAGAGACAGCCACTGCTGCAAAAGGAAATGCTTTCAGTATGACAGCTGCAGTCTTAAGACAAAGAATTATAAGAGAAAATGTTATTTTGGTGTTTATTTAGAGTAAGAAAATCGTCTTACTTCTGGAAATACAGGCTGAGGAGAAATGGATACAACTTAGTTTTGGTTCATCTATACTGTGCAGGATTACCCGAGCCACTGGGAGCCAACCCAGCCACCCAACATCCTGTCTCACTGGCATTTTAATCCCCCAAATGCAACACTGAGCGCCAACCAGAGACATTCTTGTGGAAGCTCAGATTTCAGATCCACTGGCTTTTCACTTCTCCCTCCCAGGCAAGCATTTGCTGGTTGCTCTGGAGGGGAATTTCGAGTCTGCAAAGACAGGCACCTGATTGCCAGAAGACTTTCTGGGTTATGCTAATGTGTCTGGTTTCAGTCTGGTCTCCACAGACTTTCTGCAAACCCTGTTTCAATTCCTCTTTTCTTGTGAATTTCTCTGTGAGGAGAAAATGAATCTTTCAGTGGATGTCTGATTCTGGTCTTTCTTGGACTGGTGTTGCACAGGGATATACCTTGATCTTGATTGGACTTTTGTTTACTGAAAGCACAGGAGAATGACTCGGCTCTGCATCCTATACCAGGTCAGCCTCTGTCTTCCTGCTGCTACAGCTCTACCAGTGGAAAGGGGCCGCAGACAGCATTAAAGAGTAGCAGATGAGCTATCTAGTTCCTGGAGATGCATTTCCAGATGGAGGAGAAAAAAGGGGTTACCGCTAGGAGCAGCAATCTGGGAATTCCTATTACCAAGGCTTACTTGCTACTGGAAACAGCAGGAAGCTCAAGAGAAATGGTTAGTGCCTGCTTGCTGATGGCAAGAGCAGAGAAAAAAATAATAATCTCAGATTAAGTCCGTGGGTCACTCCACCAGTGTTACCTTGATTCAACAGTTTGTTTTCCTTTTAAATGCTTGATTAAAATAATACCAATATGCTACAAGTGGAGAAGCAAAGTATTTTATATTGTCCCTGTCAACTACAGTTAACATTTCACATTTTGCTGCTCAGTCCAATGCCTTTGTGCTCAGAAAGATTTGGCACTGAGGTTTGTTTGAACATGGCAAGAGCTCAAGCTTTGGCTCGGTTATTTGCTAACTGCATCTGTCTGGCACAGTGCTCTGGTCCTCTCCCATGGCCACAAAGCCACCTCCCTTTCAGAGCCCATTGCAGCCATGGACGGGTAGAGCCCAAAGGGGTTTGTGCGTTTCACCCGATGTGACGCTTCCCCTTACTCTGTCAGGAAGGGCTGAGGGAACCCCAGCTGTAAAAATCAAAGGGTTTAGATCATTCACATGGGAAAATTGGAAAGCACTCTCAAATTCAAAGCCAGGGGTTAAACTAAACTTTTTCTTCCAAAGAGACTCATTTATGTGAAGTAGACAATTCCATCTCTCATTTTCCAAAGAAAAGCAAATGTAATATGTTCAACTTAAAGCATTTTAAATTAAAATAAAAGAGAGAGAGAGAAAAAAATCTTTTCATAGTCCTGCTTTTACTTTGTAAGACTGAAAGAGCTGAGTTTAGGTAACATGGATGTCAATCCCACTTGACCGCAGTAAGTGGAATGTTTCTAGTTCACACAAAGGCTGCATATGCCTGTAAAATGTGTTTAAACCTTCAGAAAAAAATAAATCATGTGTTTATGCTTATACAACAAATGGTTAGATCTGATTGCTTAGAAGACTGGGGGACAGAAAATAATGTGTTATCTTACTGTGTAAATGTATTATGAATATATTTTCTTATATTAAATTGATGCAGAAAACATTTCCTTTAACAGGCACCATCACAATTTGTGAGCAGGGACAGATCTGCTTAGCTCCACTCTGTAAACAAAGTGCAAGCAGTACTGGCCTAAAACTGCCTATTAGTAAGAAGGACTAGAGAAAATGGGGACTGAAAGCATCTCTAGGTTCCTTACTGTAGCAGCTCTCTTCTGTCGATCGCCTACATCTTCTGTCTGAGAGGGCGATGGGGAACAAAATTAATCTTGTTCTCCCTTTCACTTAGTATGCCTTTTTAAAAAAGGCCTAAACTTTTTACACTAAGGTACATTAAACTTGTAGAGGTCCCCTGTCCCATCCCCTGCCCTGGCACGTCCCTCTCATTCTCTGCCTTGCAGGCTGTTCTTTGTGGGATAGCTGTGTACCAGCCCCTGAATAAAGTCAGGTTAGTAAATCAAACCCACTAATGCTCACATCCAAAACAAATAGGGCCCAAAGCTGCAAAACAAGAGGGATTTTGCCTATACGCCTGCATCTCTTCAGAAGAGAAGCCAAACTTTTAAGAGAGTTGGCACAAGGTATTAAAAGGAGCTTTTCTTACCAAGCAAGGGCAATGATTGAGTATTGAAGTGATTACCTTCAAAACAGCTCAAAGACAGACATGCTTATTTGTTGTTTTGGTTTTTTTTTTTTCACCTGCGTTATCCATTACATATTTTTCAGACAAAAAATCCTTGATTTGTTTTCAACAAACAGTGAAAGTCACTTTTATTTGACATTGTATGAGATTGTCTGTTACTCAGAAGTTTAATTCTTTTTTGTGCCACTAATGAATAATTGTGACTTCTGTAGAATTCTGGAAGGAGCATGCGAGGAGGAAATCAGCTATTTAGCCCTTTCTGGAATACAGGCTCTTCAGTTCTTAATAATTGCTGAGGTTCCTACTTTAGCAGCCTTTGTGCATATTCATATGGCCCTGAATCAGAAAGGACCTTTACAGCTGGGGAGTGTGACTTGTCCTTCCTGTAACACTGGAATAGATGGTGAGAAATGATGTAATGAGGAAAGAGTTCAGAAGAGCCGACACACTAAAAAGAGATGAGCCCAGACCTGTATCCTGGATCTGAGCCACTTCTTGATTTTGGCCCAGCTGTGATTAGGGTCCAGGGTTTCAGCTCTACCCAGTGCCCATGACTGAGTACACCAAATCCTCCCCCTTTTCTCTCCCACCCATCTGCTCCTCAGTGTGAAGAAAGAACAAAATCCGTATTTCTAGTCTGAAGCTTCATTGGATTCATGGGCAGGGAGAAGCACTGTGAGATGTGTCTTCTGCAGGCAGTTCAGTTTAGGTGGTTTTTTTTGTTATGGGTATGGTTGGACTCGGTGATCTAGGAGGTCCTTTCCAATCATAAATATTCTGTGATTCTGTGATTCATCGAACTGCCAATGCTGAGCAGCAGCACCATGGCTAATCCCCTCTTATAAAATGGCTGAGAAGCAAAATAGGTCTAAGGGAAGGGGGTGAGAGTAGGACTGCAAAAAGAAGAATTCAGAAAGAGGAGTAGACAGTGGTGAAGGAGTAAGAAGGATAAAATAGAAAACAGTATAATTAAAGGAGTGCTTTTGTGTAGTATGCTGTGTCCTAGCTGTCACAAGGCACATCTCATCCATGTTAGATACTCTACATATCTATGTCTGGTTTTATGTTGTTCATAAAAGATCTGTTCCTAAGGGGGCTGCTAGTGACTTGCATGCTTAGAGGAGCAGACCACAACTGCAATTCCTGAGTAGGAAAACCTGGAAGAAAGCAGAAGTGGTGACACATACTGACAAACTGAACCAGAAACCAACTAGAAAGAAGCAAGCAGGGAATTTCACTTTCTTTCACCAAAAATACACAAGCTGAATATGCATTGACTTTTTACCTACTCATTTATGATATGACCCCTCGTTTTCTGATGGTTTAGCATCCACTCAGGAAATCAGAAAAGCTGTTTATTGCCCTACAGTGTGTCAAAAAAACAGGAATCACCTTCCACTAATAGCTGAGATTACTCAAAGACTTCACAACAGCAAAATACTCGACACTGTCCCAGTGGGCAACAGACCCAAACAGAAACATAGGAGATTCCCTTTAAACATCAGGAAACATTTTTTCTGGTGTTAGAATGACTGAGCCCTGGAGCATGTTACACATGGAGGTTGTAGAGTCATACTTAGAGATATTTGAAATGTGTCTGGACACGCTCCAGGACAACAAGATCTGGGTGGCCCTTCTTGAACAGAGGAGTTGGACCAGATGACATTCAGAGGCCCCTTCAATACTCAAGCATCCTGTGAGTCTGTGAATGCCACAAGGCATGTTAATGCTATGAAACCTGTTGGACCTTGGCCAGAAGGAGCAGAGGCTGTAAATGGTGTTGGGCTATGTCATGGGCTCATATCACCTGGGACCACCTCCAGGGAGATTGTGGCACGTTTCAGAACCCTCGTCCTGCTGTGGAAGTAATAGTACAACAAGGCATTGAAGATATCTGGACTCCCTTTTCCTCTGCCTCTCTGTGACTGATGTAGCTTCCTTAGGAAGACACTTGCATTTGCTTTTAAAGTCTGTATTTGAGGAAAAATTCATCTGTTTATTATAACAAAGCAGACTTGAAAATAGATGGTGTGCATGCATGCTTAGGTCAGAATTGCACTTGCCTCAGATGATAATTATTCTGTATTTTTAGAACCAGGGTGGGCAAATCTTTCTATTTTTCTCCATTGGACCAAAAAAAAAAAAAAAAAAAAAAGGTATTTCCTTCCTGTTACACACACAGAACTCACAATTATTGTTATTCTGATGGCACTGTCTACTTCGTTAACACATGCGCAAAAGTTACTTTAAAGCAGACGCTAAATACAGCCTGGCTTTATTTTAAGCTTTTCACTTTTTTACTAATGTGAAATTTCAGCTTGTTTGGAGTGATTGATGAATCTTACAGTCCCTAATTCTTCCATTCAAATGCTGCAATTCTAATGTAGAGCTAATGTGTTCAGCTCAACATTCAGAAATAGACACTTAGGTATAGTCAAAATTACTCTATATTTTGTCTTCATTTTGCTATTAAACAATCCTCAATTTTTCAGGTTTTGTGAGTGTAAATTACAAGAAAATCCCTCATTTACTTATATAAAGCAAGCTTAAGTCAATATCTTTCATGTTTTCTTTATTTTATTAAGATAAAGCAATGATAAAAATGAATTAAGAATTAAGTGATTCCTCACAAAAGCCTTTTTCCAGACAGTAGAAGCTTCCAGAGGTTTAAGATGAAGGGATTCTACCTCATTAGGTGGATAAATCTTGCCAATCTGTTTACATGGAGAACAAATGAAATAGAACAATTATGATGATTTAAGAATTCCAGAGAAACTGCTCTGTAAGATGTTACAGAAAGCAATGCCGTGGAGCTTTTGTTGAACTGTCTGTTTATTAAGATATGACAAATCCTGTTGTCTGGCAAAGTGACTCCAAATCTCAAGGTCTGCAATCTGGTGGCAGGGAGTGCCACCAGTTGTGGCAAGTGTGACCTTGACTGGACTGAAGATCTCTGCAACAGCTGCAGGACAGCACTGAATGTACAAGTGGCTCGTGCCAGCTCTTTGGTCTGCACATGCAGACCGGGTGGATGTGAGGAGTCTGGAGCTCTGTGCCATCCTGCCTACAGGTTTAGATACTGGAAGAGAATTAGATCACTTCCCTCTTCCCTTTTGTATATTAGTCTTTCTTCCATTTCTCACCAGCTCTCTTTATGAGTTGTATTTAATAACACCCCTGGATGGTTTTTAAAAACATGGTGTTTTAATGTTTTTTTAACAAAACACAAATTCCCATCAGACATAATTTTATGGTCTTATTACTCATACAAATGTTGAATTCCCCTCATTATTCATATTGACCTTGGCTTTACTTAAATCCTGTGGTTGTGCATTAGTGCTTCTGCATAATATAAAATCATTTCCCTTTGGTAAGATTTACACTACGCTGCTTTAAATATGATTGAATATCTCCTTGTTCTTGCAAGAAAGCAAATAAGGTGTCCTTTACCTGACTGTCCATTCTTATTTGTTTCCAAATTAAACAGTCCTCTGATTATTTGCTCTTATGCTGCAGTGCTTTGCATAGCCCACAAAGATCATTTGCAGATTAGAGCAGTGGAGTCGGGCAAGTGAAGAGGAAAAAGAACTGGAGAGAGATGGAGTGTGGAAGAGAAAGGCTAAAACTGCCCATTGAAACTCTTTGTATTTTCTTTTGACATAGAATTTGTTTCCAGGTGTCAGGGCATGTATGTCTCCCAACCCAAGCAGCAGGTACAGGGACAGAGAAGCAGAACAAAGAAAATTGGATCAGAATTTGGAAAATTAGGGAAACAAAAAGGAGTGTAGAAAGATCTTCTGCCTGCCTGGTGCAGAAGGATCTAAGATCTGGTTACCAAGCAGTTGCAAAGGGAACCCTGACAAAAAAAGGTGGGAATAGACCAATATTACATGGTTTTGTTCATCAGAAATGAACACAAAGTCCAGACAAAAGCGTGACTTGTCACCTTGTCTTGCTGATTGACCATAATGCTCTTTGGCTCTGCATGTTCTAAATGGTGTGTCTGCATTTCACTTCAATTTTTGTTCTTTGGGATTGGGTTGGGTTTTTTTCCCTTCTCATTTTCTTGAGTGTTGGGTACTACTGCACTGTCTACTCGAGCAGACTGCACTTAAAGAGCATTTCTGCAAGTACAGAACCAGCATGGAATTTTCCATTTTGTTAGAAAGTGTGTATTTGTCTAAACCAGCCCATTTCAGTGGGAGCACACATGCCAGCTTCCTCAGGGAGAATTTTTCAGTGCCTACCTGGAATTTCCAGTAAAAACAGCCTGCTCAGTCTCCACAACAGCCTGTTTGTCAAGGCACATACCTGGGGTGTGAGAGATCCAGAGTCCAGTTCTTGGCTCCAAGATAGACACCAGTAGTGGCATAAATCAAAATAGCTCTGAAAGGAGAGACTGAGAGAGCCCTAAATGAAGAAAGACAATAATGTGGCATGAAGGCACTTACAATGGAGGAACCCAGTCTTAAATTTCATGGTCTGAATACAAAACACAGAGTTCACTGAAGTCTGACCCATCTCATGTACATTCCCTGTTGAATTACAGTAGTCCATTTAAGTAAAGAACATTAAGAAAACTTCAACACTCCCTATAATTCTGTGTTAACTGACCTCTCTGGGCATGACTAGCATGCAAAATAATGTCTCAGCTGTGCAAAATGATGGTATTAACACACCTCTGCACTGCCAGTATAACCTTCCCCAGTATTCCCTGATGGTGCCCACCGTGCACTACCGCTTTGGGATTTAATGTCTCTTCTATGCAAGGACAGAACTCAAGTAAGCAACAGAACAGACTACAGTTGAAATTACTCCTGCCTGAGAAGGCAAGACTTCAGAAACAGCAAGAGGTAGATGTATTTGTGATAACAAAGCTTTTATGTCAGCCTTGATGTTACTAACATTGTCTTTTTAGCTAGGAAGTGCTTAACCAGTGTGTTTCACAAAAAAATAAGTTTTGATTTTAATTGAACTTAATGGCATAGCTGCCAATAAGTAGCAATGTTCATTTAGTTTCTATTGAGACACTCTCAAGAAATGTAGCACGGCTTAATTTGTTGTGCGTGTCTCAGTCTTAGTTGGTTGTGTCTGCATGTTTCTCAACTCCTTCCGAAAGATAATTCAGTCATCTCTTCCAACAACCAAACCATCAAGAGGCCATGCTGCCCTTTCACACTTGTGCTATTGTACTCAGCTCGCAGGAAAGTAGTTTACTATTGTCAAAGTGCCACAGGCCTGCACAGAGACACAAATATCTTGTTGCAGAACCATTTCTTACAACAGCAAAACAGAAGTCTATTAATTAAATGTTCTTCATATGCAAATGATCCATCTACTCACCATCACAAAATTTAACACGAAGGGCTACACAATCTGCTGGTTCCCCCATCATTGCTTTAAAGCACCCATGCCTTATTGCTCAGAGAAGCAAGTGTGTCCTGCAACCAACCATTCAGCTGAAGGTAGACATCAAGCTTGTTTCTTGAGAAGATTCAAAACAGTGACTTGGAGTCTTCCGCAGTGTTTTGCTTTCACTCATCTGTCGTATCCTTCCTTTGCCACTTCTATTTATCTCATCCACTTTGTCTAAGAAAGAACAGAATTGCTACAGTAGAGGGAAACCAATAAAACCATTTACTAAACTACTGACAGCTTTGATACTTGTGGGCCTGAAAAAATGAGCTATCCTCATATTTTTTTTTTGTCCCCTTTATAGCCAAAACTGGTGGACAGTGTGTGCCAATTATTACTCCACGAAGGTCTGATGAGAAAGTCATGGTTTGAGTCATCCTGCAAAACAAATACCACTTCTGCCAGGAAGAAAGTATTTCTTTTGTTTGATTTTTTCTCTCTTGATCTCATATCATGCTTAAACCTTCTCTTTGAAAAGATACAGACAGTGCATCTTTTGGAGAACACTTACACCACACTGGAATCAAGAGGTGCTCCTGGCACCAGCTGATGGTTTCTCTCACTCTGTGTCTTCCATTAGCAAAAAGACACTGCTCTGAACATCAATTTAAACTGTAATTCAGAACTTTAATGGAGAATGAACTGGCTTTCTTAGTGGCACATCATACTTACCTATGACTGGGTATCATATTGTGAGACTGAATGATCTTTCTTGAAGCTGCATTCCTAAAACATGACTAAATACCATTTTTCACTGTATTTCCTGAAATAAAAATGGGATTAGTTGTGCTTTCATTGTAAGTTATCAGTAGTGCTACTGACTCATTGGTATAAGACCCTAAACGAAGAGGAAGTGCTGTGTTAACAATGTCTATGACCTGTCTCATCCTTTTTTTCAGAAAGCCCTCCTTTGTAAATGAAAACCCCTGTGATAGCATAGTCTCCTACTCCTATCATTTCCTTTTCTTGCATTGCAGTATGCCTGGACTTAACAATGGTGGAAGAAGATATGGCAAGCTTTTAACCTTGCTGAACCTAACAGGACACTGACATGGAAGCACTGAATAACTCAGCTTGCTGATTGAGACTATCCAAAGATATGTGTGTGTGCTGTATAGTAACTCTGAATGCAACTGATGGAGAAAAATATCTCAGAAAGGGAACTTACTTTCATGGTTTCCCGTGTGCCAGGTGGCAGTGCAGCACAGCTCCCAGCTCCCCACTTCCTCTCTCTACCACAGAGTCTAAAGAGACTGAATGTTTCTGATGACCTTTATGTGTTCAGTCCATTGGCAAGAACTGTGAACAGGTGCATGTACCAAGAGGTTCCTGTTAAAATTAACGAACACCCTAAGACCCCACCCAGACACCTGGGAAATTTCGATATTTTCCCCAGACACCATAACAGGCTATACTTCCCCTCTCACAAGCTCTAAAACTGCCTATAAATAAAAGGAATGCTATTGAGGAGAAAAAGGAACCCAGAATTCATTTGGGAGAATAGAGCGGTGACAAACAAATTTTCTACTAATGTTTTGTTCATTCTCATCCTCCAGCATCTATACAGTTAGCTTCCCCACCTCCACCAGACTGTGTGAACCCCTTAGGCAAATGCCCTCTTACAGGTACTGCTTCTTGCCTTTCCAAATCCCATTCAGTTACTCATCAGATCCAAAAGTTTTTATCATCTATGAAAACAGTGCATAACCTATGACCAGTCCTTTGCACCCTCCCTTGTCAAGAAATTGCTGCCCATCTGTGCCAGCAGCTACCTGGGTTGGTCATGAATAATCTCATAATCCAGGTGGTAATTTAGTCTAAGAAGCTAGATTGAAGGTAACACATGAACTGCTGCTTCTAACTGCAATGCCTGGACCTGACATAGGCAGATTAAAGCCATAGGAAGTGAAGTGAAGGAAGTTCATAATTTCTTTCCAGTTTCCCACCATACTTAGATCATCTAGTTCCTAGCTTAGCTGGGAAAAATGGCAAGAACCCACAGGCCCACTAACACTCATGCAGGTGTCACCACCTTGTAGAGACAACATGCACAGAGAAAAGAAACCATTGCGTAGAGTCCCTGCATCAAAATTGCAACTATTCAAGTCTTAAAAAGCTAACCAGTTAAACTATTTGCATGGACAGAAGGGGAGGTCACCTGTTAAATGGAGGAGGATTCATTGTGCAAGGCACCATGACAGAATGTCAGTGTTCCTTTTGCTGTAAGTTCAAAAAAGGACACTGAAGTTGCTTATTTTTTTTCCAGATGACGTACATTTCCAGGCAGCAGTAGAAGCAGACATGGCTTCACATCAGACCCAAGAAGCCTGGCCGTTCTTTGGCGTCATTTTTCTCTGCCAGTGCCTGCCACGTTTCCCCTTCACTCCTGAATGCTTCTGACAACAATTCATCGGCAAAAGACCAGAGGAAAAGCAGAAGCAATGAAAATGTCCAATGTAAATGAAGAACTCAAACATCAAATTCCATACCCTACCCTTCTGGGTCATGCTCAGCCCTCCTGCTGTTGCCACTGCCCCAGCCACAGACCCCAGCTCCACTCAGGTGGGTATTGACATGTGTCTCAGCCTTCTACAAGCATGGCTTCTGGCAGTGGTGGCCTCCAAGCCATGTCCCAGCCTCAGCTGGGCTGGTGCCAGCTGGATCTGGCTAACCCCATGCTGGGAACACCATGAGCAGTGGAAACAACCACATACTGGTGTTCAAGCCCGACAAATTTCCCCGCACAGCCTGAGGGTGCTCGGCATTGCTGGTGCCTTTGCCAGCACACCTTCATTTGCTCCATCCCACCCACAAACCATTGTTTCTTCCTCCCTGGCCTATGGCCCAGGTATTTAGTTGGAGAGGTGGTCCTCAAGCTCGGATGAACCTCACACACCTGACCCCTCTCACCCACTTCACTTTTCCCTCCCAACACACTAGTTGTCCATCAAATCCCCAGGCCGCACAATCTAAATAAACTAATCTGAGTTTGTGGTAATAGTGGTAAATCAGATAAACTAATCTAAATTTCCTCCCAAAATCTATATTTCCACAGCAGTTCTTATCTTCCATCTGCCTTCTCTCTACCAATGGCCCTCACCCTGCATCAGGGAGAAGGCTGCACTCTGCACTGACACTGGAGATCATGATTATCTGTAAAACCTCCCCTGGGACCAATATGAGGATGAGTAGTCAAGCACCACCCAAGCAACTAGCCTTTTCAACATTAATTTCTCAGTTTGGCCAAAATAGCCCCGAGGTGCTGCTCAGTGAGCACCATGCTTGGCAGAGCTGCCACAGGATGGAGCTGATGTTTGGCCTTGCTTGTTGCCCTCACCAACATGCAGCAGGTCTGCATCCCACCATGGCCAGTTTAGGGGTGTGCCTGGGTGTGTGAACATGTGATCAAGGTGAATGTAGGCACAGTACGAAAGGGGCAGTTGGGCTGGGCAGACAAAATCACCCCTTTCTGCAGAGTGGTGGTTATAGAGGCACTGGCCACTGCAGGGGGAAGCTCACCCCTACAAACTCTGCAGGCCAAAATTCATGTCCCACCTACCTGCAGCTGTGAAACCTCCCTCATGTTCTCTACAAGGAACTGAACAATTGCTATTTGGGTCAAAATTTAATCCCAGTGTTGCAACAAAGGACCATAATGACCTGAAGGTGTTTTGGGTTTGGGTTCTTGCTGTAGCAAACCAGATGGACAGAGAATAGTGATGTTTTCCTTGAGAATCTCAAAGGTAAAATAAAATTTTATTAAAGATACCATAGAGAATGATTGCTTCTTTCACATTTTATTGCTCCACTCCACAACAACAAAATATGTGAAACTGGCTCAACCACATATCTAGTCACACAAAGGCAATCAAAACCACATTACGAATAATACACGATTCAACAGAGTGCAATATAATTCATAATACAATTCTAATAATCCCAGAAAAAATGGAATTCCACAGCCTATGAGATTTTCCTGACCTGTGTGTAACAACAATTGGATTAGTTTTCATCCAGCATTGTTTCTCTAAGGCTGCAACAAAACAATATTAAGTTAGTTCTATCTACACTTGCTGTTGCAAACTGAGTACAATAAACCAAAGAAAAGTAAATTCAGAATTAAAATAAAATAGACAGAATAATGAGTCCTGACCATAAATCAGTGAGTTAGTATTTTTTGTAAATTTATATCTGTGTTATAGCCCCAAAAGATTAAGATCTAAAAGTGGTGGAAAATGATTGGTTTTGCCATCTGCAAAATCTGGGGTCCAAGACAATCCTAGACCATATTAAAGTCAGTGGCCTGGCTGGATCATCTTCCAGGTACAGCAGAACAACTTGGGTAAAAACCAGCAGAAATGAATCAAATCAGTTACAGATCTATAAATAAATATTAATCCACAAGTTATTGTGGAAATTCTTTAGAAATTAGAACTCTAAAATGCTTAATGTTTTCTTTGAACCAAGCAGCAAATTGAGACAACTCTTCTCTTGACAAGTCTATGCTGCTCATTTCCCACGCTGGCAAAAAAAATCATGAATAGGCACAAATTGATGGCTCCAGGCCCATGACTGCATTTCAGCAGCATCACATATGACCTGTTGGTTACAAAGGCTTATAGACAGACAACTGGCTTTAATGATTAGGAAGTTCATGGCAGAGAACAACCATTCAGTAAGATGGACAGACAGCATGAACACATATTTGAGCATATTTGTGTTTAATGCACAGTTCTATGCACTATTAACCCAGTTGAATGCACCATTAGCCAGTTTGCTGATGATACCAAACTGGGAGGTGCTGTTGACTCTCTTGAGGGACAAGATGCCTTGCAAGGGGATCTAGATAGATTGGAACATTGGGCTATGATTAATGGAAAGAAATTTTAGAAGTCCAAATGCTACACACAATAACACCAGACATACAAATGAATTGGGAAAGGAGTGGCTTGAGAGCAGCCCTGCAGAAATGGATCTGGGGGTGCTGACTGACAGCAGGCTCCATATGGGTCAGGCACATGCTCTGGCAGCCAAAAGGGCAAACCCCATCCTGGGGTGCATCAGACACAGCAAAACCAGCTGGTCAAAAGAGGAGATTATCCCGCTGTATTCAGCGTTGCTGCAGCCTCAGCTTGAGTACTGTGTGCAGATCTGGGCCCCACAATGTAAGAAGGGTGCACTCAGAGGAGGGCAACAAAGCTGGTGACAGGGCTGTAAGAAATGTCTTATGAGAAGCAGCTAAGGACTTTGTGCTTGTCTGGTTTGGAGAAAAGGAGGCTGAGGAGCAACCTCATTGCTCTCTACAGCTTCCTGAGGAGGGGAAGTGGAGCAGGAGGTGCTGATCTTTTCTGCCTGGTGTCCAGTGATAGGATGTGTGGGTAGGGCTCAAAGCTGCACCAGGGGATGTTTAGACTGGACATTAAGAAGCATTTCTTTACCAAGAGGGTGGTCAAACACTGGAACAGGCTTTGTACAGAGGTTGTCATTGCCTCAAGCCTGTCAGTATTTAAAAGGCATTTGGACAATGCCCTTAATAGCATGCCTTACCTTGGTCAGCCCTGAATTTGTCAAGCAGTTGGACTAGATGATTGTTATAGGTCCCTTCCAACTGAAACATGTAGTCTAGCCTAGTCTGCCTAGTCTGGTGAACCAGTGGGATAGATGCTCAGGGAGCTTGCCATGTGCTCTACCAGCAGTGTGCCGATCTCCAGGTGGGACATTTTCTGGATGCCATGATTAAATACTTAAAACACAAAGCCCTCTGAATATTTTTCACTGTCTCATTGCCAACACAACTTCTGCCACCTAGCTCTTCTGTGGTGGTGCAACGACTTGGAGAGATGAGTGTTGGTGCAAACTGTGAGATGGTGTGTCATGGACAGTTAGCTGAAATCCATGTCCTTAGTGCAAAAGGAGAAACATGAAAAACAGACACTCTCAAACTGGAGAGAAGAAAGGAAAATAATAACAGAAGGCAGGAGCTCCAGGGAAAGTTAAGTGTAGCCAATCTTTGTTGAAAGATGGATCAGTGATCCCTATAACCTCTAAAAAAATCCCAATATGTTGCTTCAGTCTGTGGCTGCATCCAGCAGAGTTGGCAGCATCTTCATGAGTGATGCAGCTGGACAGAGGCCCGTGTGCAGGGGTATGTCGGTGCCAAGTTGGGACAAGCTGGTAGGGGTAGGCGGGGGTGACATTTGTGGCTGGCTGGCCCTAGGGTCCCATTTTAATTCCTTGCACCAAGGCCCACCAATCAAGATGCAAGACTACACAGAAAATTATTTTTTGAAGCAAAATCAGAGTCTGCTTAATCCCGGTTAAAGCAAAACCTCTGTTAAAAGTGATGTGCACATTTTTAAGAGTTTGTTTCAAGCTGGATAACCACAAAAAGGGGACATTGTTTATTATTATTTCTCTTGAAGCAAATTAATTTCCATTCCCCCTAAACCAGACATGAGGGAGTGAGGAACAATCACAAGAGCTAAGAAGGAAGGCGTTGCCTATGTAACACCACCAAAAATACTCGGTTACTCTTTCCCCACAAAGCCACTGAGTAATTTAAAATAATAAAACATCAGAAAACAAGGCAGCTTGCTTCTCTTTAATTTAGAAGCATTAAAGGGAACTGATGATGTAATTACAGACTGAAAAACCAAAAGCACCATTTTTTAAAGTTGTTTCATCAGACTTTTTTTTAATTGCTATTAGCTTCTCCAAAGCAGGGACAAAACCTCCCGTCAAGGGCATTGTTCAAATTTGAATAGAAAAGGAATGTACCCCAAAAGGTGCTGGTGGGGACCCTGGCAGACCAGGAGTGGTTAATGTGCCAAAAGGCAGATGTCCTTGCTGAGTCTAGGATTTGGTGCAGGCAGAGGTAAGCGAAGAAGAGATTTAGCACGTCTATGGTATTTTGCATCAGCCCCCATCAGTATCTTCACTTCACAGATCAGCCACCTGAGGCACAGAAATAGTAAGACTGATAAAAGACTGCTGAAGTGACAAGAATAAAGGTAAGTTAACACACTTTCCACATTTTTGTTAATACTCCTAAACCTTTGTGTTCTGATGTTGTTAGTGTACATGCAGTGTAGTTAGCAATACATGTGTAGTTAGTTATATGTATGCATATATAGTATAGTTATTCCCCCAAATTAGCCAGTTGAAGCTCAAATGCTTAAGGCTTGGATTATCACAGCCATGTGAAAGATGACATGCCACCTCTTCAAATGAATGGAAGGAAAAGCAGAGGGATAGACACTCTTGTCTGTGAACGTTTTCAGGGAAGTGAAAAAAGACAACATAACTTCAAGAACAGCGTGGTTTTTCCAGTGAAGTTCCTTGTTCTGAGGTGAGAGGAAGCCACTTCCAACAGCTCTGTGTCTGTTCTCAGCAGTTCAGGCTCATGGTGTTGGTCATTGTCCATTCCACTTGGAAGGTCAAAAGAGATGGTCTCCTCCCCTGTTTCAGGAACACGCTGTCTCCCACATATGACAGAACACGTTTGCAGGCAAGGTTTCTGACTTCCTCATTTCCTTTCCTGTTTTGTTGTGCAGGGATTTTAAGCTCTTGGTTTCCAAGCTCTCTTTTTACAGGTCTTTTGACTTTGTTTATTGTAATTTAGTTTTCAGTTGTTTTTGTTAAGATGCCCAGTACCCTTCAGGCGTGGATGCCCATAAATTAAAATGCATTATTATTATAATAAAGTTGTGTCATTGCTGAATGCCAGACTGGCCAACATAGACCTCTAAATAGAGGGCTAAGTGAGAATTTGGATGGCGTTGACCTCTACAACAAGCAACACAGCAGAAAGTATCTAACCTGGGATGCTGAAAATATGGAGAGAGGTACAAAGTGGTGTTCATATAAGCTTCTGCTGGCCGGAAAAGCTCATCTTTGAAAACTGGGAAAACCGTGAAAATCCTTAAAAATTTCCTGGGGAACTGAGATGAATTATATGCTTATAAGACTGGAGTTGGTCTAAACTATTGGAATTAAATGCTAAAACAGGCAGCATGCTTTAACTTCCATCTCAAATGAGCCAAGCGGCGGAGTTTGTAGGTTTCCTTCAGAACTTGTCAGTCCTTCTGGTTACTATTAACTTTGATGCAAGTTTGGTCAGTTTGCTATCTCCCTCCCTCTCTCTCCTTTTTTGAGTTAGAACAGAACAATTCTGTTCAGAGATTTGACTTTTCAGCTCAGTCTCTTCTAACTAACTGCACTTTCTGAAGTCAATGGCATGTTTTCACAGGCAGTGTCTGCTTCCAGCAGGGATAATGCTTATTGTTTAGAGTTACTACTAAGGATTGATATGGAGACCAAGGTCATCAGTGGATCTTGTGTGCCACATTGGGGGTGCAGAAAGTAAAAGGCTGCAACTGTGGGGAGGAGCAGACAGGACAGGTGACCCTAAACTGACCAGTGAGATATTCCAGCCCATATATGTCATATTCGGTATAAAGCTGAGAGATCACAAGGGTTGAGCTTTCTTCTTCAACGACCCGCATCCAAGGAAGACTCTGTTCTGCCTCTGATCGTGATCCAGCTCCTAAATCTGGTTCCAATCTGACAATAAGTCCAGTCTAGGACTTTTCCAATGCCTGTTCCACAGCATCAGTGTTCATGGTGACATAACGGCCATCAGGGGGGTTGAGTTCAATAAATTTGTATATATTCAGTTTTATTATTATTATTTTCATTAAAGCTGTTTTAGATTTCTAATCCATTAGTCTTTCTCCTTTATTCCCTTTCTCTTCCACTTTGAGAGGGGAGAGGGGTTAATAGAGAGCATCTATTATTGGTCTAGTGGACAGCCCTGACCATAAACCTTGACACTCCCTCACTGCAAAGGAATCTGAAATGTGCAGTAGAATTTACACTTGAATAACTCCTCCCCTCTGGACCACTGCTTCAGAGTGAGTTCTACTGAAGTGTAGCTAGAAACTGGAAGAATTGGAAGTCTATGGTCCTTGCTGAATCTGATGTGGTTAAACTCACATAAAGTTCTTCAGGGTTAAACTTTTTATAAGTATTTTTGGGTAAGATGATTTGGGCGACATTAACTGAATCAACTGGTATGATTTTTTCCCCTTCTACTGAAGTACAGTTCAGTTATTCATGTGTGTTAATTACCAATCCATCAAGAGCAAGAGCATTAGTTCATCATTTATTTCTTGCTGCTGGGAAGATTGTAGAAGGCACTTTGTATTCATTGTTCTGTTGCCAGAAAAACTAAAGAAACGGAAAATCGGGGTCCCATTCTGTAAAAGCATTGAAGACATACATCAGACTTTGCTTATCATCCCCTTGAACAAAAACACACAACCTTGATGGTCAAATGGGAGACTTTGAGAAACAAATATCATGCTAAACTGCCAACTCATTTGGAAAAAAGAAGTCCCTCCCAGAGCACTTTTCTTTCTTATCTGATGTCAGAGCTTTATATCTGCTCTGCTCCTTTAACTACAAGACTCATTAATGATGACTACTCAGCAACAGCTCCATCACAGCTTTGAGATAATCTCCTCAGCTGTGATTTAATAAGGGAAAATACATCCCTCCTGTAAAGATAAACAACAGGAAATTTTCCCAGCAGTATCAGTTCCAGTCTGGTGGAGAGGATATAGCTCAGTGCTGATGATGCTGCTCTTCTGTTGCAACCACCTCTTGGCTGCAGCAGCTGAGCTGAGCACACATGTCCAGGGTGGTCAGAAAGCTTGCCTTCGTACACAGACCATAGAGATAACATTTAGGCCAGTTTATTTAACTGTTCTCATCTATCCATTCCTGAATAGTAGTTGTCTGTATTCTTATGTTACTCTAAATGGCCTGTTTGTTTTGTGCACATCTCTTCTGCCTGTTTGTCACTGCAAAACTAATGAAATGGAAAACTTGCCTAAACACTTAGTAAAATGTTCATTCTTATTCAGCAAAGTTATCTTTTATCAAAGTAATCTATTTTCTCATACGGAATGAACTTATCTGTCCATATGAGGAGCCCTAAAAGATAGTGAAACATAATTAATGTAGAGGTTTATGAATTCATTATTTAAAGTTCTTGCCTGTCAATGGAGAAGAGTAGCTCATCCCCATCCCAAGATGTGTATTTCTGTCTCCCTTGTCTCCAGTTAAGGCACAAAGACAGTATTTGGTTTGAGAAACTTTAACTTCTATATCCAAGTGATAACTTGAATATATAAATATATGGGTTGTTCCTCAAGAAAACAATTTCTCCTACAAGATTGTGTAGTATTTGGAAAGCACCCAAGTAAGATCTTCATAAAACTGTCTGGTTTTCTGGTGGTTTTGTCCTCAAACAAAACAGATGTGCTCAGGTTTTGCTGCCCTCTGCCAGTGCAGGCACAAGTACTGTGGTAAAGAAAAAAAAAATCTGGTAACCAAGCCTTTGATACAGAAAAACCACACAGAGCTGAGTCATAAACTGTGGACACAAGACAACTAATTATGGGTTATGTTAGGCATGGGGAACAGGTTAACTGCTACATAATTACAATTGAGATCACTGTGGACACAGTCAAGGAAACCCAGTTAATAGAAAGAAGTAAATGAAGATGTATTGGTATCTGTAAAGGAAAACAAGTCCTGCCTGTTTTCTTTAGCTTCTTCAGTGATTTCAGATGTTCTCGACGCTTTACCACTACTTAAGCATTATACTTATGGAGCCTAAACAGGGGTTTATATTTCATGTTCTGCTATTTTTTGTGAGAATAGGAGGGAAAGAGTTAGTAAAAGTTTCTTTAATAAGTGCCCTGCACGGGCTGCACTGCCAGTTGAGTGACATTTCAGATAACAAGTGACACGATACAAACTAAAAATCTGTGAAACAGAAAATCCACTGAAATAGATCATCAAGCAGTGGAAAGGAGCTGCATGGTCATACCAAATGGGTTGGTAGACACAAGGCTATCGAGAAAGGAGAGGTACTGGAAGCAGGACACACTGGAAGACACTGTGGGCAGCTGAAGCTGCCCTGGGCACCCTGCTGGAAGGGGTGGCTCATCCAGGGCTAGGTCAGAGATGTCTGCTACGGGGCCAGCTCTTGTAGAGAAAAAACTTTTTCTGACAACAACAAAGGAGAGAGAAAAGTGAGGTGAGCCTCCAGATGGGCTGCATCCCCAAGGCTTCCCTGAAGGCCTGACTCAGACCAGTTTGCAGGCTTCCCCATTTCCTCCTAGCTTGGTGGAAACTTTTATCCCAGTTCCTTGAACTTGTCCTCCAAAAGTACACACCATTTCTGAGTACACACCTATATATAGCCTCCTTCTGCAACGCCACCTCACTGTCAGAGGCTGTTTCCCGTTGACACCAGCTAAATGTGGTATTGAAGTTTGAGGCTAAGGTGATGGGTCTCTACCTGAGTGAGCAGGCAGCCAGCCAAATGGATGTCCAGTTTGATTTGCCTTACCGTGGTGTCACAACTTTCACAGAGAAGTTGCAGGCAAACACTGTGGCTATTTGTGTTTTTCCGTTTGCCACGATGGTGCCATTGCAGGGCTGCCATGGGTAAGCCCATGTGGCTGGTGCACAGTGGCAGCCACTGGCACAGGGCGACCCTCTGCCCCACCAGGGCAGAGCTCTGCAACTGGGGACGTACTTTTGCGCAAGAGACCCAGGTGAGCTCCTGGTCTTTCAGGCACACAGACGGTAGTCTTGGGTTTTGACCTGCAGCTGTAAAGGCGTTGGTTTATTTTCAGATCATTAAGGAGGATGTCATAATGTCCCTGAGCTTTTCTATAAGCACTTCTGTCAGTTTCTGGGTCCTATATGATCTGGAGGTGTTTCTGTTTAAAGTACACTGACATAAATATATTTACACAAGATAATCACATGGAAAATGTCAAATGTGTATAAACCCATCTAGCATCTCACAGTCCTCCATTGTTTTTATTACTGAAAACAACTTAGTCATCAGCAGACGTTAATTAGCTGTCTGCCTGTTTCCTGTCTCGGGTCATCAGTGCCTGAGATATACCTGGTCCTCAAAACAATCCCTGGCTTTACACCGCAATTCGTTTCTTTTCTGTGCTAAGGACAAAACTTCCCACTGTGTAACCATTTCTACATCTTTGCCAAGACTTTGCTTCTTGCCCTGTGATTACTTATACTCCAACCATTTGCACAGTGGATATTTGGAGCGTCTATTAAAAATTATGAAGGGCTTTTTTGAACATGAATGTAAATTGCATTTTCCAGACCACCTTTTCTGCACCTTCAGGCCGTACTATTCCAGTCACTGACAAAATTGCTGTTCCCTGCTCCTCAAACCTATGATGTAGAAAGACAGAAGTACTTGTGATTTCCTTCCACACAAAGAAATGTCCTGTCTCAAGACCTCAACTGTGAGGTAGAGTTTTACAGCCACTGCATATTAGAAATAACAGCTATTTACAAGACTGCTAAGCAAAACATAATCACTAAGAAATACTATTTAAATGCCACCATAGTTTATTTTGACAGATGAGCCTGTCTTGAAAATGAAGGATTATCTAAAGGAGATATAAAGATTCTCAAGTTGCTTTTTGATCTAGAGGTAATTTCTATACTTTTCTTCTTATCACCTGCTTGGAAGGAAATCATGACTCAGAAAGGAACAGGGTTAAGGGTGGAATGAACATTAAAGGCTCCTGTTACTGCAGCAAAACTCGGGAAAAGATTTTCAGAGACTCCAAACCTATGATTTTTAAATTTTTTTTTTTCTTTTCTCCTGGCAGTGGTGTGATAGGATTTACATGAAAATTTGGGTCTGATGGATGAAAATTGCTGCTCCAAGGGGAAGAAAAAGAAATAATTTCAGAAAGCCTTTATATATGATCAAGCAAGGACCATATACATCAAGGTTCAGGGATCCATTTCTAAGTAATCTGACTAGGAAAAAAAAAAAAAAAGGAAAAAAAGGAGGACAAAAGAAAGCAAGAAAGCCAGCACTGTGGGGCACCTGGGAGATGTTAGACTATCAGGCTTCTTACTCTGCAAGCAGGGGAGAGAAACAATATAGGTTTAGTGATTGCTATAGTAATTTCTATAGCTAAAGTACTTGCTTTTGTGTGTATCTATCTGATGTTGGATGGATAAGTTATTAAAGTTTTTTGTCATAGGCAAGTGGTCACCCCCATCTGTATGCTCTGCCCCGAACTTCACTGCTCTTCTCCTGGAAAAAGAACTTGAAAAGACATCAGCCATAAACATATCCTTTTCATTAAATCTGAGGTAGACCTGAGGTATTTTATAGGCCATTCCATGTCTTCTTTAAGTAGTACATGTTAAGACACCAGAGTCAACTTAGACATCCATCCTTAAACATCCACCAAAACTAACCTATGTATCACTCCTAGATTTATGCCATAGACCAGCTCTCCCCTGACAGTTCCCAGAAGTCAAACCAGAAGTTTGATATCTCCTTCAGAAATGCTCTTAACATTTGATGCTCAAGATTAGTAAGAAAACCTCTGCACTGTCTAATCCACAAGCATCGTCATTTTTTTTGGTCTTTTCTTTTTTTTTTCTTTTTCTTTAAAAAAAAAAAATAAAACACAAAAAAAAACCCCAAACAAAACAAAAACACTTTCAAGTTTCTCTCCTTTTACAGACTTATTTTGGTTGCAGGCACCCATTTCCTTCATGTCCAATTTAGGTATGGGCCACTTTCCCAGAACTAAAATGAAGGCATGGGTAAGGAAAATGGTATGCAGGGTATGAGCAGTGGTGAGGAATAGATGCCCTCCATTACTACCAGTGGAGCTTTGTTATCAGCATGACGAGCCAGTTCAGAGCTGCTATTAATGCAGCTTTATTTTGGCATAAGAGAAAACAATCATTTTTTAAATTGAGTTTCAACTTTATAGACTCACACCAAGGAGTAAAACATTACCTATTCTTTTGGGCCAGACACATAGAAGCACAGATCTCTCACAGAGCATCATTTTACCATAAGGCCTCCTCCCAAACCCCTGGAAATCACAAGAATTGACTTCAGCAGTTTTTTTGGCACAGTGTGCCCGTGTGACTGGCAATGCCACAGCAGTAGTTCTAGCCCTTTTTTGCTTGCATGGAGCAACATCACATTATATTCACCTCTCTTGCCTGGATGAGAAGTTTTATCATCTGGGCCCCAAAGCCACAGCAGCAGAGCAGCAGTCACACATATGTCATAGCCCTGGGTAGAGAACAGGTAACTTGGCAGGTATAAAATGTACTGCTGGTTCTGTATCCTGCTAGCATCTTCCTGTCGTGTTTTGTTTTCTCTGTGGAATATTTTTACTTTACTTCCCATTACCCCTATCATCAGGTCCCACATACGCCTGACAGCCATTTCTATAAAGTAAAATAGTGGCAAATGTTCAAATTTTATCAGTGAAGCTAAACTGCAGTTTCTAAGGAAGCTGAAAACTGGGTGTATACAAGTGCTTAGTGTTTTTTCTTCTCGTGTTGCAGTAATATGTATTATGTTGAAATTTGAAAACAAGGAGTGAGAATGCAAAAAAAAAAAAGAATCCTAATTCTTTTTCCAAGTATATTTTCTTATTTTACTAAAGAAAATGGGTAAAACTATCATCAGGAAAACATTGTTACATGGCCATCACCCGAAGTGTATTCTTACCACTGGATCATAATTCCCTTTCTTTCCATTCCTTAAAAGTTCATTCAGTTCTAACTTCTGCAGTAATGTTTATCTAGAGTACCTAATTATATAGTGCGACCTGCATCTGGAGTACTGGTTCAAGGTTATTATAGTTCTCCACAGACATAACAAAAATATTATTTTAAACTTATCCATTGAGGAAAAATGGCTGCATTTTACCACTGATAGAAAAATATGGATGTAAAATAAAATTATTAGAGCATTAGAATCATAGGAATGCTGTCTATCCAGATTAATTTCCTCCATGACACTTGCTGTCACAGAAGTATCTCCTTTTTGTTTCTGATGCAGACATAAAATCTGGCAAATTTCAACTAAATATATTAGATGTATAAAATGACAGATTGTAGCGATACGCAAATAAGAAAGGTGAATTTTATGAATGCTTGTCAGTACATGTTCCTTGTTGGGAAGATTTGTTGAGATTAATGAAGTATGAATAATGGATCAGGTATAATAATTTAATAGTTCTTCAGTACTCAATATCTGAAAAAGAATTTTCTACTTAATCCATATCATAGTCATTTTATGCAGAGCACCATTACATTTACTACAAAGGAGAAAACTTTTTCTTTGGCAGCAGTAAAAGGAAAGTGGGTAGATAAAACAAACTCTTTAATTCATATGTCCTTACTCATAGGTTTCCCGTCAAGCATGGTTTCTTCTTTATTTAGAATCAATACTAAGTAAGGAAAGGATAAATATATAAATCGCAAAACTCTTTCTGTGGGTGTATTGGTAGCCAAAGTAAATTGTCTGAGGTTTGGAGAGACCATGCGCTCGTTCTGTGTTTGCTCTAAAATTCAGAAATGATGAAAAAATATTTTGTTTCAATCCCTAGAATGAGGGTTGTGAGCCCTGCCGGGAGCACTGGCTGTGTTTATGACATGCAGCATTCCTGACAGATCCCTTATTGCTCACTTCCATAGTATTCCTGGTCTCTATAAAGAGAGTGAGGTCTCACACACAGTCAAAAATGGGAAGCCAGGAGCCTTTTGCTGGGGCCCAGTTATTGTTTCTGCCATGCCAAGCGAGTGCAGAGCAAGAACGCTATAGGACCCTCTCCTAAAAGGATTTATACTGTGGAAGCCTGATCCCGCTAACACCTTGGGCAGCTACTCAAGTGAAAAGATAAAAGTAGTCCCTTTAAAGCCAGCAATGACTTTAAGATAAAATATGTGATTAATTATTTTACCAACAGTGGGATAAATTGATTGTATGTATACCACCTCCAAAAAAAATTATTTCACTGTTACCAAGCATATCACTCCACTTTCTCTGTGTTAGTGCCCTTATGTGAAACGGATGTAGTAAAATACCCATATGATGATGTGACAGCATCGAGGAAGTTCTCATTTTTGGCACATCCTAAGAACTTTAGAAAAAGGTGAGTCAGAAGTGAAGAAACTCTGGGGTTTTTTAATAATGTTTCTGGTGAGTTGCTCAGGTAAGGCAGTCCTCAGATAATGAAGTCATCTGGGAGAAATCACAAGTTTAATAAAGGTATGATTTAATATTACTTGAAAGCTCCTGAGGCTTTAAATGTGTGCCAATATTTTTTATTCTTCCTAATTATCAGAAAGAACCTCCACTTTTATCTGGGTAAAAAATAGTATCAATATTAAAATAAGTTTGGGAACAGGGGAATTGCTCCTTCTAGGTAAAGGAAGTAAAGTAAGGTTAAAAAATAGGAAAGCATGAAATAGATGTGTATGGCATAGGTACTTCCATGAAGCAGGCTTCACTAAAGCTGTGAGGTTCTTAAATCCATGACCACTGAGGCCGTACTTCTAAAACCAGACATGTTCACTCAACACCACCTTGGTAGATAAGCCTGGTCAAGTCATTGTAGAAAACTCCTTCACCCTTCATAAAAGGTTTCAATCCATAAGAGGTTAAACATCACCTCAAAACATCTGAGTGCAGCCACCTAGCAGGGTCTTACTGTTGCTCAGTAAAAATTGCCAGAAATGGAACAATAACCTGAAGAAATGTTTCTTGCATTACGTTACTGTATAGTTCGATCAAATCTTCTTTCTTCTACCCTTCTTCCACTCCTTCCTTCCTGCCTGCCTTCCTGCCTTCCTTCCTGCCTTCCTGCCTCCCTGCCTTCCCTCCTTCCTCTGCCAGTTCTGGAAATGGCAAGAAAATGATCTGAGCACTCAAGATGAGCATGACAAACAGGGTGAGGCTTTATTGGCTTGGCTCCAAAGGAAATGAAATTACTTTGAGGAATTTTTCAAATTTTGCATAAAATTAGCTGGATGCCAACCCACATGTTTAGATGTGGGTCAGATGAAATTACTGCCACAGGAGATGTGGAAGGTCAAATGATGAGACAACCCGCTCCTTGTGCTTGTGTCCAACAATGACAAAAATTTGGAAGGAAGTGGTAACATAAAGGGGACTATCTTGGATTACGGGCTGCCAGCACTGGTGCAGTGTTTTTTGTTGCGTGTCTATTCAGAACTAAAAACATAAGCTTGATCCTTATACATGTACAAAAGGCTCAAATAAATGTAGTTCTGGAGTCATTGGCTTTCAGGGGGACTGATACCAGGTTTGCAGGAGAATCATTTCTTTAGGGGAAAGACTGCTGATATAGGAATGGAGATGACTTGAAAGCAGTGTTGGGGCAGCTGTGTGGGTGCCACAGATCTTAGCTGACACAGCTCAAGAATTTTTTTGCAAGGTGTTGGAAGAAGGCTGCCCAGATTTCTTATGAAATAAATACAATAAACAATTAATGATAAGCTTTCCAAGATTGTTTTCATTATTTATTTCAGCCTTAGGAAAGGTATTTGCTCTCTACACTACACTACAGCTCATGGTATCTAGAACAGGGTAAATAAAGACTATAATGATATATTAGGTATGAAACAATACTAATTATGATCTGTTGTTTGACACATAAGACCTCACTTGGATTGTACAAGATTTAAAAGCCCCACAAGTCACAGGGGCAAAAAGAATGAGGAAAGCATAAAGACCTGCAGCAGCAAGGTTGGCAGACAAAGGGAATTTGGGGGCATGGGTCTCTTCAAGCCTGGAGCACAGTAAGTGCATTTCTTGGAGCTAAGGAAGATCCCGATTAGAAACGCCAGGAAAGAAAGGAAATTTTACAGCCCAGACACGGAGTATGGCTTGCAGACATGGGCCAGGTTGGAGCAGGCAGGATGCAGGAGCTAGGGAGGAATTTGTCAGTGCAAGTGGATATCTAAAAGAAAACATTTCAGACTGTTAGTCCAAAGAAGGCAGGAGAATTTCACCCCTGCCAAATAAATCATAGGAGACCTTGAGGTGAGCTCATTATTTACCTAGAGGGTGGGGTAGGACCTTGACCAAGCAGGGTGCTGTCATCTTGGGGCTCCATCCACAGAAAGATCACCACCAAGCCAGCCGGGGAAAGCAAACATCAGCAGAACTGCCGACAGACAGGTCTAAATCTGACAAAACTGCTTAAATCTGGTGATCCTGCTGTGGCGGGGGGTTGGACTCGATGATCTCTAGAGGTCCCTTCTAACCTCTAACATTCTATGATTCTATGATTCTATGAATTCAGAGGCACCCCACATTTTTCCAGACTTCCATCAATGCTGTTAAAGAGAGGATAGAGACAACTGGCCAATTGCTGCTACGAGATGATGCTGAGCCCAAATTAAAGGAAAATAGCAATTAATTTTTTTTTTTAATCCTTTGTTCCTCTCACGATAGAGAAATCAGGAGAAGATGAATGAATTAATCCAATGCAGTACAGTATCTGGAGGTCTTTTTAGCTTTACAATTCATACACTGCATTATCCATCAGCATTTTTTTCATCACAAGGAGAGTGATTTTTCATATAAGATTTTCATATGAGATAAATGCTCACATGATGGCAACATACTCCCAAGTATACTGGGAAGGATAGACAGAGTGGCTTATTGCCTCCCACCCCAGAGCTCTTCCAGGCCTCCCTGCCAAGCTGGCAAAGTGCCATGGATGTAATGCTCCTTTGGGAGTTGCACTTCAGTGCATATCTGCTGGTTTTGGCGTGCATTCCCTGTTGTCCTCTTCACACCTATGGTCAAAAGCTTCTGAGGACCATCACTCAATTCCTCTGAGAGCAAAACACAAAAAGGAAAGGGTTGAAACACCTTGAAACACCTGTCTTTTATTTTCTTGTTTTTCTATTTCCACTATTATCAAAATACATGAGAATCGTTGGTCCCAAACAAGTAATCTACATGATAAATTTTATTCTACTTCAAGCTAGGGGACAACAGGCTTACTGTGGAAAATTTGCCTCAGTCCTTTGTTATTTCTTGAGTTCCACTACCAAGAAAAAGAAAAAAAAAATATTGGAATTTGTTTTTTCAATTTCAAATGCTTGAGAAATTTTCTCTCAGAAAACAGAAAACAAATCATAACGCATGTGGGTGCGTTGGCAACCCATTTGGGTTTTAGTGAGCATCGTGTATATTTTTACTGGGGAGAAAGAAGTTTCTGTGGGTTTTTTCCTATATACCATTGCTTTAGTGGGAGTCAAAAGTGAAGTGAAACCATTGTGTTAACCAAGAGGATACCAAGATGATAGTGTTCTTCGGTTGTTCCCAGCACTAATACCCACTTGAAAGCAGTAAGGAGACCTTATTTCCTTTTGGGGGGTTTATTTTAGCATTTGAAATATGGCAGATAGCATAATTGGATTTTAAATATCTGATCCAAATTTATTTCAGGAGATTGAGTCAAAACAAATACAAATTCAAGTTTGCCTAGTGCATTTAAATACTGGCAGCACATGCGTTTCAGGACCTCACCAATTACAGAACGTCACTTATTTCTGAAACAGTTGCCTGCATATTATTTCTATCTAAACCCATGTCCCACACTTTCAGGCTCAGTTGCGGATTCGTAAGTGTTTGTTCTATTATTCAATCATATTATAAAATGAACCACATTTTCCAATAGCTACTTCATGTTCCCTATTTCATTTTTAATTGCGGCGTTTCTTCAAACATCAGTTGTCCCACAGGATTTCATTTCTGGACCACTTTTGCAAGCCACTAAAACTGATGAATTCTTGAAGCTTGCGATCTGAGCTCTGTTTAAGCCCACATACCAAAATTTTATCCAAACCCACGTTAAAGAAGCCAAAACCAACCACTTCCTAGGTCTACATTGCATAATGAATAGGACTGTGACTTCTTATAAAAAAAATAAAAGCCCCTGGTCTTCTGTATTTTTCATGGGCAGAGGGTTACCTCAATATCCATGATGCTTTAATATTGTCTTGCACCACATAAACATGAGTCTTCTATCAATTGTATCTGCTTTTAACTCTTGCATTTTATATCCTCTAATTTCTTGTGGTCTGATGACATTGTCACTCAAGTACAGGGAAAAAGAGTCTGTGATTACTGACAGGCTAGTTTTCATCAGATAAATGACTCTTTAATCTTTATTTTGATTTTTGAATATCTAAAACTGTCCAGATGCTGTTGGTGCTTGTTATCCCATATACATTTGTACCCTTAAGGGCCCTACTGTATCCTGTGTTGCAACCACTAAGACATCCCACACTTTCTCAGATAAGTATATGGGTCTTTCAGTGTGGCCCTAAAGAATTTACAGAAAAATCTCATGCCAGTAATCCAGCTTTCTGAGGGAAAGACAGATTGTTAGAAAGTCCACATGTGAAGAAAACAAATCAGCATCTTCTAGTGGAATGACAGAAAAATGCTGGTGAGGATGAGGTTGCTACCCTATGACTTTTGGTGACTGTGATCCAAGTAATCATCACATCTCGAGCAGGTTAAAAAGGAGAGACATCTTCAGCTACATCTCCTTTCATCATTCTTGTCACTACACCATGGAAATAGCATATTTTAAGTTTTCACGTATTATATATTGTAAAGCACTTCATGTGGAATTACTCCTTTTACTTAAGTTCTTCTGAAAGGTTTTCACTCTGGGACCAAAGTTTGTCACTGGGGTGCATTCAAAAATAGACTCAAAGATGCACAGCCAGTCTCGCTGCTGAAGATGCAGTAGCCAGAGACATAAGATAAGGAGCTGTAGCTTCTTCCAGGTGTCACCAACTACTGCTGGTGTCTGGTCCTGTAAGCTGTTGAGCAGCGTGTGGGGACATGTCCGGAGCAGTGTGGTGATGGCAGACTGCCACCTCCAGTGTCTTGCCAACTAAGCAGCACATTTCTGCCTCCAGGTTGCTGCCATTATACCTCCTGTGACGTGGAGCCCATGTATTGGTGACATCCCCTGCATCCAGGCTGGGGAGCTCTTGTCAACACTGAAAGAAGAGAAACAGGGAAGGTTTGCTGAAGCTCTGATCGCCAGCTAAGTTGGTCCACGTATGGCCCAGAGTTTGCAGTTCATGTTTCATAAAACTTGAAATCCTTAGCCCACATCCCCACTATTTTTCCACATCGTGGTTTTATGAATTTCCTTTCTATCACACAATTCCTCACAAAGCTTATCTCCCTACTACACAGATCATTCCTGCTTCTTTTAGGACAAGAATCCTCAGATCTTTCAGGAAGGCCAATCACAGCAAGATGAGGTTGTGTGTTTTGCTTTCACATCTAGCAAGAAACCAGAGGTATTTCTTCCTACACTGTAATGAAGAATGTAATATCATCGTTAGAAGCAATACGTGGGCTAGATCCTCCTTTCTCGTGTTCTGAAATGCCTCTTTTGGGAACTGTAGTCCACAAACAGCAGGTGAATAGAAGTGTCTGTGACTCATGAAAGAAATGTCTCAGAATATAAAAAGAGGTCTTTGTCTGTGTATCTAAGAAGCAAGCAGATCCACATGCATGTCCTCATCCCTCACTAAAGAATCTGTAGAGTCCCTCAGCTTGGGAGAGTCATGGGAAAAGTCTGCAAATGGAAGATGTAGAAAGAAAAAGCAAGTAAAGTGCAGAGTATAGAGAACCATGGTTAAGGGTGGACCTATACTCTGGTTCAGCAGCTCATTGGTAAGCCTTTAATATATGCTCCTTTCAACAAGCCCCAGCATCCTTCACAACCTTCAGCTTATTTATGATTCCACATCAGAGGAGTGTTACAGCAACCTCATTTTGGGTGGCCAAAATGTTGACGATTGTTACAGGTTTTCGTCTGACAGAAAAGCCTTCACATGAGCATAAAAACTGCTTTTGGCCAGAGCTGCTCCAGGTACACAACTGGAATGTGCTGAACGCTGTGTTAGGCCATGCTACAAGTGTCAGTCATGCTTTCTCAAGGAGGAGTGCTGGTATAAATTCTGCCAGCTCTTCTGGCTGTCTTCCTTACCCCATTCATCCTGTCTGGCATGAATGGTGAGATTTCAGCCAGGGCTTAAGCTCATCAAAGTGTCCCATTGCTCATCATCCATGTCAGAAATGACAGTGATGTAGAAGCTGAAAGTCATTAGTGAATTGGATGCACCAAAGTCAGTGTTCCTCCCTAATCTTTCCAGTCTCCTTAGACAAAGGCTAAGCCAGGATCAAGGAGATAGAAATTAATTGGAGAATACAAATTGACTCTAGACTATAGATCCCTCTTAATCTCTTCTCCCAGCAGAAACACTGGAACTGCAAACCGTTATCACAGGTACTTTCCTAAGATTTCCTCACTCTTACTGTTGGACACAGAACTTCTACGTGAATTTCTAAATAGAGGTACAACTCCATACACTATTGTGTCCTATAATGGACAGTATAAACTAGTGCTCCGTAAACCCATTCTACCACGTTTATTCACTTTTTATTTATCTATGGTTCAAAGTTCCTTATGAGCTGTATGCATACATCCGTATCCTGTTGAGATTGTGGGAAATGAAAGAAAGTGAATTTCAATAGAGCCATTCTGAGTGAAACTACACAGAAGGTCATTAAATTAAGATTACAGTTGGTATCTGTAATTTTGATGCTTCTTAACATCTGAGTCTTGCAGCTGGCATTCTTTATATGAAGGGGGTTGTGTTTGAAATTTTTAAGTTTCTTCAAAAAGCCAACAAAATCGTCTCTACAATTCCTTTACGCAGAATCATATCGACAGCATGGAGATGTCATTGACAGGGATGGAATTTCTACTCTGAGACTGTAACTTCCTGGGTGGACCGGCTTTCTACGAGAACATGAGACACAGTCTGAAAGTAAACTTCACAGATACTTTTTAGATGCAGACAAATGGCAAATCTCTGCAGCTGGTTATGATTTCAGGTCTTGATGGTCACAGATCGTGCATGTCGATTTAAAAGCCTTTCTTTTCTTATTTTTCTTTTACTTCTCACTAATTTGCATTCCTGACTTTCTCCTTAGGCTGCTCAATCCTCTCTCCCTCCTCAGTTTCTTTTCATCCAGACTGGCTTCTCATCCAACCTGCTCTCTTTTGTAATCATCTCCTCATCCCAACAGTGTCTAATGGTGTCTTAAGTCCTTGCACTCATCCTTCGTAGTGGCTTTTCATATATCCAGCATGACCTTCTTCATCCCTGCCTTTGTTCTGTTCTGATTTGCCCAGTCTCACAGTTTTTCATACTGCCCCAGTTCTTCCTTACTGATTTTAGGTTATGGTCTCCTTGTCCAACCAGTTTCTCCTTTTCTTTTCTTTTCTTTTTGATAAAACCCGCCAGCTCCCATGCTTTTCCAGGTCAGGCTCTTGGTCCTCTCTGGCTGCATATCTGAGATACTGGCCTTTTCTTGCCTGCACTCAGGTTAGATGATCTGGCACTGTGTAGGCACAGGAGGCACAAGTTGCGCCTCAGCTTTCTGCTACTTCTGAAAGCATCTGTAAGGAAACCCTGGGTTGGTAAGGATGCAGTAGGCTCAAGTCACTCTGTGGAGATAATGCAGTTGGCATGTAAAGGGATAGCACATGGTCAGGACAGGAATTTTGAGGAATTTATCTGCCAAACTCTACCATATTACTAATGAGTAGGGTTTAAAACCCAGCCAAATATGGGTAAATGCTTATGTGTCTGGCACCAGGATGCCTCCAGCCTGCCAATCTTCAAGTCAAAGCACGGAGAAGCTAGCATTTCAAGAAAAGAATTCTCACAACCAATTCATTAACATTGGCAAAACAATGTCTTTTTTCCTAATCTTTTTTCTGGGAACTAGCATAACCATTTCTGCTTAAACTTTCCAAAAAAAATCTAAGCAAAGGCAGACACCCAGCATAAAAATTCACAGAGTTATAAATAACCAAAATAGGGATTTTATAATTAGAAGCATCAGGCAAATTTACAGTATTGGGTAGCATAGTGTCTATAACAGACAATTTTATTACTGTAGCCCCCAAAATGCTGTGCAGGGGCTACAATTCCACTGTGTTAAATGTGTACACACAAAACAGGGATATGTCTACAATCTTGTTGTCCCAATAAGCTTGGAACTCAAATTTTAGACAACAGAAAACAAATCCAGATACATGGGAATTGCAAGGCAACAATAAGAAAATACTATTCAGTGTGACTGGCAAATCATCTCAAGGTACCATCAATTTATGTATTGTCAAGCTTTTCATAGGTGTTTGGAAAAATAAGAGCTGTTAAGGAAAATGAGTTTTGATCAGAGGATGATGAGGTAGTTGTTTTGAAGATACTTACAGGGGCACGGGGTCAGGATAGGAAAAATCATGGAGAAATATAAGTGAAACTAATCAGCCATGCTGCGGACCTCTAGGTAGATGACATCCAGCAGTGAAAAAGGTCCAGGAAATAGAAGGAGAGTGGACTGGAAAGTACCCGGAGTCAAAGAAGGTACCCAAGAGGTTGCCCTAATTATTGGGGTTGCCATGTGTGCCCATCTCTGTGCAGAGAGGGGACTGTACAACTTATTCCTTATTCCCCTTTCCTTTCACCTTCTTGGTGAAAGAGGAAACATGGTTTGCCTGCTTCCATGTTGTGTGCATGGGAAGGACGATTATTTTCTGAGGACCCTATTTCTTTGTCCCCCAAGAGATTGGTTGGAGGTAAAAAACCCCTGATAGCTCGCTCTAATTAAAGTGGAGGGGTTTTGGATGTAGGCTAGAAGTGACCTTATCAGCTTCATTTCAAAACCTGAAACTCTCCACCATCCCTGGTGCTACTCTTCCTCCTCCTCCCTTCAGCCTCCTCCTCTGCAACGCAGGAGGCGGCTGCAGCCCCAGGGCTGATTTGTGCAGACGGGTGGGCGTTCAAGGCTGGGAAGGTTTGTTCCCCTTTCCCAGCAAGAGGATTGCAAAACAGCAGGGAGAAATTCACGGGTTTACCCTGGATGGACGGGGCGTCCCTTGAGGCAACCGCCAGGCTGGCCGTACCGACAGCCCAGGAGGTACCCCTGCGCTCGAGCTGTGGGGCTCCGAGTGCCCAGCCCGGCGCTCCGGCAGCTGGTGCAGGGGCCGGGACACCGGACACGTCCGCCCTGCAGGGACTCGATCGGCCGCTACAGCCGCCCACAGCCGCGGCTCTCGGCACCGGGGGAACCAAGCCTGGGAAGCTGGCCGGCCGCGGCCGGCGGGCAGAGAACGGGCAGGGGCCGCCGCGAACTCTGTCCCGCGCCTTGCGGCGGCGCGCGGTGGGAGCGCGCGCTGCGAGTGCCACCTGCTGGGCGCCGAGCGCGCCGAGGGGAGGCGGTGCCGCCCCCGCCCCCGCCCCGAGGCCAGCACCCGCCCCGCGGCCTGCACCCGCCCTCGCCGCCATTGGCCCGCCGCCGGTACCCACCACCGCCCGCCATTGCCCCACAGGTGGCACCTCCCATCGCCTGCCGTCACCCCGCGAAGAGCGCTCGTCATTGCCCACAATCACCCCGTGCCAAGCGGCTGCCGTCTCACCGCCCCGCACTGCGCGCCTGCCAGCACCCACCATCACCCTGCAACAGGTGCCCACCGCCGCCTGCTGTTGCCCTGGAATGTGCGCCTGTCATCTTGCACCATCATCCCACACTTCCCGGCGTGTGGGTAGCTGGATCTACTCCCACTAGCCAGCAAGGCTGGCTGCCTGGTTCACCCTGGGCTGCAGGGAATGGGGCATCATGGTATCCGGACAGATAACGGCAGTGGAGAACTTGCCCAGAGCATGACACTGGCACAGTCATCTCCACTGTCCCAGCTCCATTCCCTCTGAGGTGCTGAGTCAAGGGGGTGTTGAGTCAAGGGAGTCATGAACCTTCCTTGCCACGAATCCTCTGTTGTGCGAACCACCCTGGTGCCTCTGCCAGTGCCCTCAGGCTGAGCTCTTTTCACACCCACCAGCATGCCCACAGTTTATGCTACTCAGCTCTTGCTAGCTCTTGCAGGTGGCTTCAAGGTGATTTCAGAGCTTTGTCTGCAAACCTACAGCATCTCAAGCACCAGACTTGAGCAAGACTTCAGTGGGGGACACTGCAGCTTGTATCTCGTTGCAGAAAGTATCCCTTGCTTTTTATTGGGTTTGTGATCTTTGGTAGGAAGATGGGTTATTTCAAAAGCCTAAGACTCCTCTCCAGAAGCAGTGAGGGGGCTCGTCTTCCCAAAACAGTCATTCAGCGATCCGTGGACCCTGGCTAACAGAGAGGATGCAGCCTCCTGCTAGCCCCATAAAGCTGGCTCTGTGGGGCTTAAATATTCCTTTCTAAAGCAATCAGCATTTGGGACCCAAGTGGCTGGCCGAGGTGAAAGTTCATCATTGGAAAGGATGGAGCAGCATGAGATAATCTCAGCTGTTTGTTCGTGTTGGAAACTGCTGAAGAAACAATACCACCATCCCAGTGCCAGTGGCCTGGTCTGACCTGCTTAGCTGCAAATACTCATCACTGTCTCACACTTTCAGCTTCTCTCCACCACACAGGCACAAAGTTTCAGAGGAAAAAGACTCAACTGATTTTCTGATGGATTTCACCGTTATCTTCAAACTGAGTTCACTGAGAAAAGGAAGCCCTTCAAGAAGGCTGAAGAGGTGAAGAATCCATAACTTCCCTTGGCAATCTGTTCCAAGGACTCAGTTAAATTTTTATTCATGACTTGTAATTTGCATTTGTCTGGCTTTATCTACAGCTCTGTCTTTTTTTTTTTTTTTTTCACTAGTTGGTAGAAACTCTATCACATATTTTCTCAGTCCCTTTTGATGAGCTAAACTGAATGAGCCTGTTACAGTTGTCACTGTAAGGAATATCCCTAGGGCTTTGGCAATTCTTAATCTTTCCAATACCTTCTCCAATTTTTCAACATCCACGCTGAAATGTGAAGAGTTCATCTGTACAACTATATTCCAGTTTCCATCTGATCAGGAAGACTATGAACAAAAGCAAACCCCAAGCCCCATGACTCCTGTGTTGATCTATCAGACAGACCAATGACCATATTGGACCTTTTCATGCAGATTTGGTCTGAGAGCTTACACTTCTCTCTTTTCCTGATTTCTGTCACTCTTGCTGGGTTTTTTTCTACAATCATTGCCTACATTTCTTTTTCTTGACACACTACTTTCACTTGATTTTAATAAATGCCAATTGATTTGAAAAGGCACAGCTTAAGAAATGATCTTTTTTTTCCCTATAAACATTATTTTTTACCACAAGAAAGACCTCATTTGATGGTAATTCCCAATGACAGCTACTTTATGAGATTTGTGGGGGTAATATGTGAAGTCAATACATGTATTTTTCAGGTATTCTTATTATCAGAGGCTGAGGGCTGAGACACAGCAGTGGCCTAACAATTTACAGCATGCTGAGTTTTGATGACTAGCTGTGTGCATGCTCTTAGCCCATAGCAAACATGAGATAAAGCCTTTCAGTTTCAACCTTGGTAGATGTGCACATCACTTTACCTGTGTACTTTTAAACAATTCCATGAGAGGTCACTTATATGTCTGAGTCCTTAGTGGGGCGTCAGAAGCTCTTCTCTTAGTCCATCTCCAAGACTTTATTTTCTCTGGAGCCACCAATATGAAATAACCAGATAGCACAAGAGTTATTAAAAATAGAGAGAAAATGTATTTGTTAAGAGGTAAAAAAAAAAGATTTGAGTAGAAACCACATTTCAAGAGAAGTGAATTGCTTACATCTGTCTCTTTTTTGGCCACTTTTTTGTCAGGTTGGCTAACAACTCCTGTTATCTAAGCAGAGACAATCTCTGTGTTGCAGCCAGAGATCTTCCTTTTCAAATCTGTGCTATCCACAGCGGCTGCTTTTGCTTTTCAAGCCGGTTTTCTCCAGTTATTTACACACTATTTGTGACAAAGTTTAACTCTTTCCAAGAGGGGTGCATAAAACTGCCTTATGCCAGCAGAGGTGATTCTCTTTATTGGAATAATGGTGCGCGCTCCTGGGAATTATACTCTTTTAACTAGGTTGATTTCAGATTAAATTAGTTAAAGCTTCACAATAAAAAAAAAATGTAGATGCGTGCTAAAATATCCCACTGAGATTTTAAAGACTCTTAACAATGATTTACTGCTATCTTAAAACCACTTAACTACTCACTCCTGAGACTTTACCCTACAGATTCTACTCCATACAGAAGACAAGTACTCAAACCTCCACTTTCAATCCTCTCTTTTTATTATTATTCCGTCCAAGCTTCTTCTGGAAAATATATGAATGGTGGCTTCACACCATCTGTAATGATCTTGCTCTTCCTCAGAGTCCCCATATGCATCCTTCCACCATATTTCAAGATAAAAGTGTGTTACAAGTCCCTTGCAAATCAAATAAGGCAGCAGAGGTGAAACTGAGAGCTTGGGGCAAAGTATACACTCTGGTGCTCACTTTGGTAGGACATTCCTTCCCAGTAATAGAAATTAAAGCTGGCATGTAAAATCTTGCCTTTCTTTTCTATTTCTTTTGTTTAGAAATAAGTAAGTATTTAGCCATATATAATGGGCTAAGGTTGGCAAAGTATGAACAGTGCTAACTAACTACTTGTTCCCAGTTTGCCCCTTTCCAACTTCAGAAATGTGGTTAAAGTGATTGCTTCTTGTCTACTTTCTATCAGCCATATCCCTACCTTCAGTGGATCTGCACCCCTCTGAATACAAAAGTGGGAAACTTTCCAAACTGATGTAAAAAGAAACATATAATTCTGAAATCTTATATTGAAGACATTATCCACATGATAAGCAGAGTGAATTAACCTAGATTTTCTACTTGGAGAGAACCACTTCTATTATCTCTTGTTATGAATAGAATTTCTAGTTACATTAGTCCAGCTGCTCGACAGTTTTGTCAGCTTTGCTACAGTCAGCCCAAGGCTACGGGCATAGGTGAGGGTAGGGGTAGTAATACATTGCTTGCTTCTTTTGAGGGCACCCTGACTTCACTGCTCTCAAGAAGAGTCTCTGCAGCTGCCTGTAAGGTCAGTTTTGAGGAGAAAATGCCACTCTGCTTAGGAAAGTAACAAAACTGCCACTGACCTCCAGGAAATGGAGTCTTCTTTTTTCTCAGCATTGGCACCATGAACTAATTCATATTTCTTCATCACTGAGGACCTTTTAATGTTGTGCTGTGAAGACAAGGATATTTCTGCTTTATGTCCTGGTTGCAGTTTTCCTCAATGAATCATTTCTTTGTCTCTTCCCTTTCTTCCCTTTTGTGTGTGTGTTGGGGTAGTCTACCAAGCTTATTGTGAACACCTATAAATGGTAGTGGTTGAATCTTTCTAATTGTCTTTATCCTGACCCACAAGAGTCCCTGCATGCACATAGCACATACATTGACTCAAAGAGTTTAATCTAAATTGGAGGCATTGCATCTTTCAATAAGTTTTGATAAAGCTGACCACAAGCTTTTGTTGACCATGCCTGGAGCTGCCAAAGCTGGAGAAGCTTTGGGTGATAACCCCTACCAGGGTGAGGGGGTTGATCCAGGAACATTCTGCGTTTTTGACTACTTAGAAGCATTAAGCAACCTGACAGCTTGTCCATAATTAAACAGTTTACTAAGATAGCTCTGTGATAGAGTGACTGCAACACAGATGCAGCAGCAGTTCTTTTTGCTGCTATGATTTATATTAACTCCCAGAGGAAAATCAGTTGTGCTAATTAGGACTTGTGAGTCTAAATGTCAATATGTAACTGAAGAGTACAGCAGAAAAGGCTCTTCAGAAATAGTGTCTTCTCTGTACAGAAGAATTCACAGCAAAACATTTATGCAAAAGGTTGTTCTGAAGCCAGGGGAAGGGCAGGAACCAACCATTTTAGAAATACCTTTGTTAACGTTTGGCTGTTGTAGAATGAATTTTGGACGTTGTCTTCTCTTGAACAAACACTCATTATTTGTTCTTCATTTCAAAACATCCTGAAGTACATCTGAGTCTGTGTTGTTCATATCAATAGAGAACAGAAAATGAAAGGGAAAGGTAATAAACATCTTAACTAATCCAAATCTTAAAGGTTACTCATTCAAAAACACAGATATTTGCCTTTTTTTTTTTCCTCCCTGAACTCTTTACCTTTCCATGCAATTGAGATATAAAATAAATTCCTTAAGAACAGTAGCATAAAAATAACTTCTGGTAAACTGCATTTTCATGAAGTGGTTGGTTAGAAAAATATTGATGTTTAAACAACTGTAGAAAGAAAATCAATAATGAATGCAGCAGTTTGGAGGAAATTCTTTAAAAATAGAATTCTATTTAATGTTCATAGTGAAGTAGAAAACCCTATCCAAAATAGCCAACCTATAGTTAATTTCTTTCCTTTGATTAAATATGATCTTGAAGAAATTATTTGTCCTTTATTTGATATGATATAGCTTTAAATCAGTATGTATAGAGTGTGGCATATCAGCCAAGTGTGGAGGGCACTGACTAAAGCCAGCAGCAACTAAGGCCCAGGAAATGTGGTGGACAATGCGCACAGGAGTCCCCCCAAAGCTGTGCAGCACTATATTCGCCTATAGACCTGAAAAAAAGCTGACCTACAGGTTATTTGCAACATTTACTGTAAAGACTGATGCAGCTAGATCAAATGTTCTTTAGTGTTATGAAATTCGGGTTATCACATCCACGAGTCTGCTCCTCATGCATACTTTTCACTGCTCACTGAATCCAGGCTCTCACTTGTTTTGACCTCAGCCATTAATTTTCTCGAGTCAAGCATGCAAAACTTGCTGACCACAGTTTGGATGCCCGCTCTTCAAGATGGATTTACCATAATAAAGAACCTGGTAACATAGTAATATGGACCTTCTCAGCTCACTGGGAAAATCAGAGTGTGTCTCAACAGATAACACACGTGGATACTCAGGCAATGAAAAGCCAGACAGGTTATAGTAATGTATGTTGTACTTTTTTGTCCATCCTAATTTAGGTTAACCTAGATATTCAAAACTAGGAATCTGTTATACAAGTGAGTTATGACTCACTCTTGCCTTCCACCTGAAAACTGTGTGCGTTGTCAAACACTGTAGGAAAGGACTGTGTTAGAGGACTTGATTCTCAAGAAAAATCCCAAGTTGAAATCTGTATTTACTTGTAGTTGTGACCTAACAAATCTATAGCCTGGCAGATAGAAATCTGTCATAACAACTTGGGCCCCGGAAGGGTGGGAACTTCCATTTGGAATGATCTAGTAACAAATATTATCTTGGCAAAATAGAAGCATTTTATGGTGAAAACACCAACTTCCTTAAAAAATAGAATTGTTTTTCTACTGAGCAAAAATTAAAATGAAATATTGGGTTTCAGGCTGGCTTGGATAAAATTGTTTTGTTAACCAATAGCGTGTTCCAGTATCCATGCCTGGGACCCACATCTGCCAACGTACAGGCAGCAGTTCTGGCCACAGATGCCAGCACTCTGTCCCAGGGCAGAAGGGAGGTGTTCAGTTCCACAGAGGAAGCGTGTCGGACACGGTGTTCTTGCTGTTGTTCCTGTTGGCTAGTTTGCGGTCTCTCCACCTCCTTCCTCCTCTGTCCAGTGCTGTCAATCCTATTCTGGGCTACTGGGCTCTTCCCAGCTCAAGTGTCCAGTGCCCAAGCAATTCCCTTGGGTTTCTGAATTCCTTCCTCCAAATGGGGCTTTTCTTGCCAGTCTGCATCTACATCTCCTGATCTTTCCACTCTGTTTACTTACCCCAGGTTTTAACCTATCATTTTTTCTGTTGCTCAATTTCCTGCTTGTGCTTCTGCTCTCCCCCCCCCCCCCCCCCCCCCCGCGCCCCCCTCTCGCGCCTCGTTCGCGCTTGTATTTTTTCTTTTCCTTTTTCCGTTCCTGGTTG
>JAAGNO010023139.1:36169-50046 GCA_033439905.1 Ceryle rudis | reverse complement strand
CCTGTGCTAGATTATATGGTCCTGCTCTGGCAGGGGGGTTGGACTCAAAGATCTCCAAGGTCCCTTCCAACCCCTGATGCTCTGTGATACCTGTGAAGTTTTTTCTGATGTTTGCTAGCATAAAGATGCAGAAATTGAATTTAAGAAGAGATAAAGTGCCATATTTTCAAACTGCATACTCAGATTATTTGTTCTTTGATTTGTTCTTTCTTCTTTGATTTGAATGTTTATAAAAGAGTGAGGTTTGGGGTGGAAAAAGTAAAGCATTTTTAACACAGTTTTGAACCTATTTCATTGTTCTTGTTAGTTTGCATATTGAAATATATGAAGAGGTCAAGGAATGAATGATATCGCATATGATTCTGTCTGTTGCTCTCCACGGAGGCAATATACTCATTTTGAGAAAAAAGAATAAGAGTCTCTATATTTTTTTGTAGTGCATGAGCTCCTGAAAAAGTTAAAAGTTGTCTCCTGCTTAAAAAGTAAAAATAATCATCTTAACAATGCCTTGGTTTTATTAAATAATGGTGGGCTCAGGCTGGATTTCTGAAACTCTTGCCGTGATCACTTATTCAACACAATACTTCATATAGCAGGCAGCAGAAGATGGGAAAGGTGACAAAGAATAGCTTTTAAGTGTCACCCTGCAAGGGCCTACTTTTTTTTTTTTTTTCCTTATTTAAGTGTCTTTATTTTTTTATTAATTTATTTTTAGTGTGGACAGATTTGACCACAACAGCCTCTTCTTAAAATGCCTACCTCCATGAAGTTTAATGCCTTTTCTAGAAGTTTAATGGTTTTCTATATTTTAATGGAAATACCTGATTTCACCATTTAATATGGAAGAACTTTAAGTCCTTGGCTGGAAAAAAAAGGAAACAGTTTTAAGGAGAACCAGGAAGAACACACTGACCTCACAACTACAGTGCAGATCTTGATGGTGCTTTAAAAGAAAGTTCCTTAAATTATTTGCCATGGTCACTTTATCTCCTTTCAGCTGCTTCTGTAGCTTAATTTAGCTCACAGGCATGCACAGAGTCTGACCAGATAATCCCCAAATGACAGTGCTTGTTGCTTGTATTTGTTATCTTTCTGGGCACAGTATTTTATCTCCCGTGAACCCCATTGATATGGGTTTTTGGTCCTCATATGAATGATATACCAAGTAATGCCCTTAGATGTTTGGATGGAAGATTGGAAGCGTGCTGGTTTTGTTGATGTACTGTATTTTAGTCATTTTTCCTTTTTTTTTTTTTTTTTTTTTCTTTCCAGTACTTAGAGCTATTGAAAGGTGTAAGCACAGTCAAAAGAGAACAAAGTTTGAATAGTTACCATAGATGTGAAGGAGGAATAACTATTAACAGTATTTCATTGCCTGATGACAAGACCTATTTCAGTTTAAGAAGTAATGCTGGTTTTGGGGTTGGTTGAGGGTTTTTTGCATAATACAATAGGTTGGTAATTTTAGGATATTCACTATATTTAATTTTGTTTAATATTAATATGTTTAATAATAAATAGGTTTTATATGCTGTTTTGAGATTTCGGTAGCTATTCAAACAAGAGCGTTCTTTATCAATGCATTCGGACAAATGGTTGTTCTGTGCAATATGTGCAAGGATGTTCTTTTCTCAAGGGCTGAATTTCATCTTTGACTGTTGAGAGTTGGGGTTTATGTTCATTTTCCCTCTCTGATTCAGATGCCGATGTGGCTCCTAGGGAGTAGTTTTCTGGTTATCACTAGAGGCAGTAAATGAAAAACTAAGACAGAAGAAGTAGGTCATGTTTTATGCTCTGTTTTTGAGTTTATCACTAAATGGAGTAATAGAAAAGTCAGTGCATATTGAAACCTCAGGACATCATTTGCTGGTGCTGATACTGTCATGAGGTGGCATTTGACAGACCCCTGATTAAAGAGTTGCATGATTGGATTTAATGAGAAAATAGGTAATGATGATGTTTCAACTTGAATTTGTTTATGATTTTAGTCAAACAGAAATGGGGTTTGCCCTTGACTTCTTTTTTTTTTTTGTTTCTGTGTAGATCTGGAATTGACTTTTGTCTCTGAAGAAAGAGATCACTTCTTTAACAAATTGCTAAATTCTAGGAAGAATGCATTAGAAATCACCTAAAACCCTCTCAGTTATTACATCTTTTAATCAAAACCATCCTATTGCTTCTCAGTTAGGTATCTCTTACAAGAAACAAACAGACAAAAACCCTCCTGGAGTGCTTGAGTGAATTTGAGTGACCCATCTGAACATCCCCTTGTCTACAAGTTTAGGCACAAAACATCTCCCATTGAATCAAAATGGGCGCATAGTAGTGTTGTTAAGATATTTTACTTCAAATTTTACATTAGTTTTAAGTATTTGCATGGAAGATTTTGAAATTCATTCAACCTGTGTTTTTTAATAAAAGGGAAGGCAATAGGTTTGATGTTAGTTCAGTTCCTTAAAAAATTATTTTGGTCCTACTGAGAAGTTAAATTGTTTACGTTGTTTGTAGGTTCCTGTGGGATTTAGCAAGAAGTACCATAAAATTACCAATAAAACACTCATAAAAATTAGTTGACTGAAAAAATAATGAATTATTCCTATCTTTGTCGCAGGGATAGTTTAATGTTTCACTTTAATTTGTTAAGACAAAGGTGTAAGGAAAAGATGAGCAGAAGAGTACTTGACAGATACATGCTTTCACATTGAATTCGTAGATGAACGAAAGATGCTAATCATACATTTCTTCACTTTAGATAAATGTGAATATATATTATGAAATAATTAACATTTGCAGTCATTCCAGTTTTTATAATTGAGAACTTTTAAGTGTTTTGATTTCACATTCTCCATCTGCTGCTGCAGGAAGCATTCATGTCAAACAAACTGATGTATTTTCACCAAAATGTATTGTCACCTAGCAATGAGAGAATTTACTAAACATACAACCATACCAGCTAACTTTTTATCAGATCATTCAAAGTGATCTTAAAATCAAAAGGCAAAAGTGGAAGTTGGTTGAATATAGAAAAAGAAAAGGAGTTTGAAGATTTAAAAAGAAAGAAAAAGTTTTCTGCATACTGCTAATCCTGTATTTCATCACGGAGAGCAAAAAAAACACAGACAACTTAATTTACCTGTTCTCAACCAATCTAGGGCAATGGGGAAGCAGTGCTGTTTTCTATTCTTGCAGTTGGGTTTTCTTAATTTGTTTACAGTTTGTGTGGGTTTGTTTTCTGGTTTGGTTTTGTTTGGTTTTTTGGTTTTTTTTTTTAAATATTATTACTTCTGTGGATGCCTGAGATGGTGACCTTCACAACCAGGTCAGGTCAACTGTGTGACAAGTCATTTTTGGTAGATAAGTACCTGTAATAAGTAGTGCTAGTATTTTTTTGACTGCCACTATTATGTTCCAATGTAAGTTTGTGCACCTGAGTTACCACTTCATGCTTGTTATAAAATTATTTTGTCATAGTGTTAAGCTAGAAGTTATCAGTTACTAGAAGTCACATACTGCGGTAGTAGCATACTGGTTACAGCACACCAGTGGACAAAAATTTGGTATTTCTTATCATACACAAATGATGAAATTAAAATACATCTGATTCCTGATGAAACTGAGCATGTGGATATGATAGTGTGCCTTGCTTTGAGCTGTCCTGATGTTTTGAGTAGTTGTAGGAAATGATCCCTTAAAAATATAATTTGCTTTCTTTTTTAGTAGAGTACTAGGATGGATTATGAGTTAAAAGCTCATGTTGCTGACACATTTGTTTCCTCTGAGAATAGTTAGGATTTGTGGTTATGATTTCTGTTCCATAATGAAAGCTACTGCTCTGCCTCGAAAAATGAAAGAGTGCAGATTTTGCATTGTTTTGTTAAATACTGCTCTGCAAAGTGCAAGTTATCATAATTGTCTTTTTATACGTAGCCCTGTCTGCCAGCCTTTCTTGTAGAATATCTGATGAACCAATTTTTTTGTATTTTCTTTGGGAAATATTTAAGCTGAGATCACCAAAACAGAGTAGTTACCTGTCCTGTTTGATCTGCTGGCAGGCATCAGTCGATAGCTCGGACCTGCCTCTCACCCTGCTGGTAATCCAGGCTATGAGAGGCTATGGGAAAACTTTCAAGAGGTCAGATGAAGTCCGGGAGTTGTTTAGGAGAAGGGGCACCATGGGGATTGTCCTTAAGGAAGATGCCTGTGGGATCTACATTTAGCCATAGTATAGCATAGGGTATGTTCCTGGGAAACTTCCTAGGAGCAGCTTGTCTACTTGAAAATAATCTTAGATTGACCACTTTTCATCTTGGAAATACAGTTCTTTAGTATTTGTGTAAGTCTCAACTCCTTCAAATGCAGCAAGATGTGTATTTACAAAATACACATTGTTTGTTGTTTGTTGTTCTTTTTTTTTTTTTTAAAGAATCCTTTGTGTGTATAATATGCTGTTTGAGTCATTCTCAAGTAAGCTTTATACCTTATAAATTTTCTATATTGTAAACTTACTTTTGTCAGCTCCTGTATATAGATAGAGATTACTTAAACCCAAAAGAAAACAAAACCACAAACAACAAAACAAACAAAATAACAAACAAAATGCACACAAAATATAATGGGCTGCTGTATTTCATAATATCATAAATACAGTTTGGGGACACAGTCTTTTTTTAATTCTTACATGCTTTGGTATGTGTGGTTTCAGTCTTCTCTCCCAAATTAATGGGAGCTTTTTTGCTGTATATTTCAGTTGAAGTAGATTAAGTTGCTAAGCTAGGCTTTTATTATACAAAAATCATGAAGCTAATAAAGTATTGATGAATAATGTGAGGAAGCAAGGAGGAATAATTCCTATGGGTAGAGGGGATTTGTGAGGGTAACACGGGCTCCTTCAGGCTCTTCAGTCCGTAGGCTGAGTGGCCAGGCTGCAAGTCAAGGGGCACTGGACTCCCCTGAGTGGCCCGAGTGTGATGGTGGGGAACCCCTGCTGCTGGCCACCTGCAGCAGCACTCTTCTCTCGGGGCTCCAACACAAACTGGTGCTGGATGAGGGGCTGCAGTCTCCTGCTACCTGATACCAGGTATTTCTCATGTGGAATCACTTCCATTTTTCAGATTTGTTGCCTCTTCATGATGGTAGTCTCGTTCATGTGAAAGGAATCTAGCTTGCGTGGATCTGTTTCCACTGTGGGATTTTTTTTTTGGGGGGGAGGGGAAGGGAAGTGAAAGGGAATGTGGGGTTAGATACTCCAGGCTATGTGGGTCTGCCAAATTTTCTTTCTGGTCTTGGTGGGCTCGGCCTCTCTTGGGATTAGAGTGTTGTTATACCTGTCCTTGAATATTCTGTACTCTGGGCAGCAAATAACAAATGCTGTTCCAGTGGCAGCTTTCCAGTAATACTGTGAAAGAAAAATTCCTTCAGGGTAAAAACTCTTTTCTAATGGTTACCATGGAAATGGAGAACTGAGTGATTATATAGATTAATGTCTCAGTTACATGTAAATGTTCTGCAACCTTTTCTGCCTTATTTAAGAGAAACATTGATTCTGTAACCATTGGGCCATTAGTGCTTTCAGCTCCATTTTAGCTAAGATTTGGGCCAAACCTTTAATGCAGAAAAATAGCCAGCTATTTAAATAAGGGGTTTGGTTTCTGCTGGATGCTCAAGATTTTAGAGGCAAGGTTGTTTTTCTGTTGTTGCATAAGATGAATTTTGTAGTTTAATTTCATGTAATCAATGCTTGAAATGTTGGACCAATATCCAGGGAATGTTACTACTTTTTTTTTTTTTACTGTTACTGCCCTTATGACATTGCTACTCAAAATGACTACTCAAGAAGAACATTTCCAGAGGAGCTGTAAGACAGGAGATACAGTTCCATTGATCATAATTGCCTCAACATGCTGCTTTTTATAAATGGTGGCAAATTATTCTGATGCATTCTGGTCAGGCAGATGAGTCACAGCGCAGTGTGGAATGTCATATTCCTCAATCCCAGAGGATTGAACTTTTTTTGAAAAATGCCATATTAAGCCAGTTAACAGGCAGTCAAGTTTATCTTTAGTAAAAACAAATATTGTACTAAATATTTTTTACTGTGGTGTAACTTAACATTAGCAGCATCATATTTATCTTTTGAATGTTTTTCCCCCCTTTCTGTGGAGTATCTAGTGTGACATGTTACCTTCTAAAGATAGTTTTAGTTTGATTAATCAATGTGTAGAACAGGGTTCTAACAGTACCTGATGCAGGGCTTTTCACTTTGTTCAATAGCAACATAAATGTACTGTTACACTAAAAAAATTGCAGAAACCCCTAAACTTTGCTCCTATTTGTCATTTCTGTTTTTAATAGTTGGATTTATTTAAGTGCTATCTGGATTTACATTGATCGTAGTGTTTTCATTGGACATGCCAGCTCTTACTAGCCCGTGCACTCCTCTCCAATATGAGTGTAGTGAGTCTTCATGGTTCTGTGCATAAGTTAGGTTAAAGTTGAAGGAAGGTACTTCAAGAATTATCTCAAAATGTTTATTTTGCTTAGCTTATAACCAAAAACATAGTTGGTTCCTCTTCTTAATATTTCTCCTTTTAACATCCGTACTCATTTTGGTTTTTGCCTTAGAAAGATCACGAAGTCTTTTGTGTTTGAAGTGACATTTTGTAATTAAAAAAATTATTTTCTCGTAGAGATGTGACTGTAGATGGAAGTTCATGTCACCACAGAAAGTAGTCTGGGACCAGAGGATTACTTCCATTGTACCTTGAGAGCAATGCATGTGAGAATGGAGTGTACACAGAGCAACGAGACTTTGGTGTGGGGGTCCGGATGTATAGCTCTTACTTGATACTGTTCTTTATTTGTAAATCCATTGCACTTAGTAATATAAAGATTAGCTTGTTTTTCATATGAGTTAAGAATTCATATTGTCACTGTATGCTTGTTGTATGAAACTAGCATGCTTATTCTTCCCAAATGCTGTATAGCTTTAAGGTGGTATCAGCACAGCCAGCAAGAGCATCTTCCTTTTTAAGTGTGTCAGCTGTACTGAGGCAAGGTGGATATTGCACAAACTCAGCATCTATATGTGGAGATAACATTGGGGAGATAATGTTCAAAATTATAATAGGCTTTATAGGTTAAGAGGAGCATCTTGAATTCTGTGTAATTACATGCTGTGAATTTGAAATTGTGTCCCTAAGTCCTTTGATGAACACAGCATGATGAGTGTTTGAATGTTGCAAATGAGATTAGACAAAGGTCTGAGTAACCAATGAAAAAGGTGGATTTTTAAATGGGGAAAAAAAGTAATTTTCACATACCATCTAGATACTTAAACTCTAGGTGCTACCAGTGCTCAGTTAGAAGCAGAAGCTATTAATGGCATGATTTTTGAAATACTAGTTCTTCCCAGTATGAAGATATGCAGGAATAATATTAAGTCTTCATACCTCTTGCTGGAGCCCATCTCAGGGATACTTCCATTGTATCTATACTATGCTAATTGAAGAGTGACAGGGAATGTTTTTGCGCATGAGAACTCAGTTGCCTATCCTGCGTTAGAGTTTTCTGGGACATGCAGAAACAATGTTGTGCATAGTTCAGGAGTTAATTTGGTCCCTAACCACTTCCCAGGAGACAGTTTGTGGCTGATCAGCTCTGCTGTGTGAAGGATTGTGGTAGCGTGGATATGGGCTATTCAATATCTCGTGACCTCTGTGTCAAGCAGTGTGGTTCATGGCATCTTTAATTGCCCAGTGTAGACATAGCTATAATAACGTAGAGTAACTTGAAGGACATACCAAGGTTAAAGAACTGCTGGTAATTTTGTTGGTTGGCCAGAGATCTGGGAAAAGTGACACATGTACTTGAAGGTCTGGAAAAAAAATCTTACTTTATCAATGTTCCTTTCCCATCGCTCTGAACAATATGTCAGTGTTTCTTGTCTTTTACCCTGGAATACTTTTATCAGTAACTGGATCCTATATTACAGAAGGCATTCAGTTGGGTTCATTAGCTTATAAACTTGTATATAATTTATTGGGCCACCTGTGATTGCTCCAAGTTAAGGGTGGAGGCAAAATGTTACTTTCTCTGATTCTAGACAAAATGCTTGAGCTCAGGTGATTGTGGATTATCTGTGCCAACAAACTGCCAATCAAATTTCTCTTTGAGAGTTTGTCCTGAAGCTGAAGAAAGTTGTAGTGACTCTGTGGATTGACTCAATGCCAGCAGTTCATCTTTCTCAAGGTGGATCTTCCTGTGAACAGTGGAATACTGTTTCTGATTCCAGAGGAAGAACGGTTTTTGAGGAAGGTTTTTGAGTTGTACCTGTGCTTCTGACCTATCCACTTTTATAATTACTCGGTGGCACTGCCAAACTGATTTACAGAGCCATGACATACAATGAAGTGTGGTATCAACGCATGTGGCAAACTCAAAATCCAGATCGTGCCAACAGTCATGTCAACAAATTGAGATGACTGGTGGAGTTGCAATACCCGGGGAACTGCAGTGTGTACAAAGGAATCCCTAAAGAGCAGTCTTTTGTAAGAAAAACATGATAGTTGATTTAAGAGACTGTATTCAAGGGCAAACAGAGGAGCGTAATATATATGAGTAGATAAAACTGTACTGATGATGTTACTTTTAGTGTTTAGATTCAGTGAGATTGCTGGCCAGGCGTACACTTCACTTTTGTAATGAAGGCAAAATGGCACAGCTTAGCCATTCCTTTTTCCTCACAGACTACCTTCTCATCTCTGTGGACCACATCTCTTGGCACAGTCCTAGCTTGTTTCAGGCATCCTTAATGTTCTCCAACTTGGAACAAGAGCGTAGCTCATTGCCCACATGCTGGTCATAATATCTGTGCATTTATCTGTAGACAAAATAGGGTTGCACTTGGTCTTTTAAATCCACTTTTTTTGTTGTTTGGTTTTTGTTTGTGGTGGCGTGTGTGGTGGTTATTCTTTTTTTCTGTGTTCTCCACTGAGTTCTCTAATTCAGTAATTTATTTCAAATTCAGTCATTCATTGCCAAGGGCTTACTCTCCTGGAAATGTATAGCTCCTAGAAAGCTACAGGTGGCAATCCTGTTGATTTAAGTTGTCATCATTTTAGTTTTGGGAAAAAATTCAAAGCAAACTAAATCCCCCTGAAACTCAGGACAGTATAGGTGCATAATAACGTATGCCTATTCCACCAGATGTTGTTATTAGCATTTGTGAACGTGCATGAACTAACTTTGATTGGGTTAATTGCTCGGAAGGCAGTCCAGGAGAAAGTGGCTTAACAGCAGCTAACTGTGCCTGGGCTTCTGGGCAAATTCTTGAGCAGTTAACCAACAGTTTCTCCTATGCTGCCAGACTGATGTTACTGTCAGTGCTGCACCTAGATAGTGTAAATATGCTGCAATTATAATTTTGCATAAATCATATAGGTAATTTTAGAAGTGGTACATTGAATGAAAGCGTGGGTTTGTTGTGAGAGGATGTCTTTCAGCAAAAGCAGGCAGGTGTTGGTTTTGCCATAAATTAACACTTTTGTTTTGTCTTCAGGGTAAGAGTTGTATCAACCTGGACAGGGCCACATAGGGATCTTAGTGGCACATGCTAATATTGAGGAGTAGGCAAATCCAGTTGTCTGCAGAATTATGCCTAAGAAAAATTATGGGGAAGCTACAAATGAACATTTTGGAGTAATACGGTTCGAGGCTTTATCAGTAGTTCATGTATACCTCGCCTCCCTTGCCCAGTAACACCCACCTCTCCTTGGTGTATCTGGGGAGGGTCAGGTGGGTTGTTTTTCGGTTGTGGGTTTTTTTTTTGTTTGTTTCTTTCCCATTCACTTCAGGGTAAATAATTCCCATATCCCATTAAACTGTTCAGCCATGTCATTAATCTTCTGAATTAGATGTTCATTTGGAGGCAGTGACAGCATACAAGTAAAGTAGGTCACTAACTTTTCTACTTTCTTAGAGTAAAAACATTTTCTAAAGCTATGACCTTGAAACATATGTTTGAAGCTCAGGAAGGCCTAAAGAGAAAAAAGGCACTAAAGGAAAAAATGCTGCTTGGTCCTGGGGAAAGTGTTCAGAATGTAACATTTATTCTAAGTGAAAGTAACATTTAAAACGCATAAAACATCAGGTGTGCTCATGGAAACTCCCTGATGACTACTAAAATAAGCTCTTTGCTCACAACAGATACTGGAAGAAGAGTGAAAAAGGATGAAAATGACAAAGAGGGTAAGAAATTACACAGGGAGCAGTGATAGATGTTGGTGTATTAGTTCCCATTAGTTTTATCACCATTTGTATTAAATGCCCTGAGTTGTTGTTAGAGTGCCAATATTTGATTAGTTTTGTGAACAGGTTGATGTTTATTGTGTCTTTTGAATTGAGAAGTGTCATAAAATACTTCAGCCTTGCTATGTATTTAATTGTGTACCATTTTTTGGTGTCTCTGCAGAGCTAAATGTCATACCAAAGTGGAACATTAGGTTACCTAATTAAGTATTTCAGAGGGCTGTGTGCTAAAAATAAAACTGGTAAGTGGTAGCAATTCACTGTTCCTAGTAGTTAGGAATGTGTAAAATATAGAACACAACTTCAGGCCTATACTTGAATAGGATTTATTTTAAGAGCTTTATTTACAGCCTGCATCATCAGAGGGAGTGTTTCAGTGATTTCTTTCTGACTTGGATCAAGCCCAGTAACGACTGAACCACTTACAGTCTCCCAACACTTTAATTGCCAATTATCTAATTTTTTTTATGCGGCCTTCAGTCTCTAGTAGGATACTTTATAGAATGACTGGCATGAGAGTAGTAGTTAACCCTTCTGGAAATAAGCTTTGCCAGTGTGTTTACATGCAGCAGTCATGGCACCACATGACTCAGAGGACTCTGTGACATTTGTTTGCCAGCAATGATAATACTGTCCATTGTAGTTTTGCTGACAATCACCAAAGTGATTATGAATTTATCTGTACTATAGAATTGTGTGGCACGTTGACAGCTGCAGAAATGATTTAATTTTGGCTCCATACAAGCACACAGCTAAGTGCTTATTAATAAAGCAGCATTTATAAAGTAAAAATTATGATGTTCTAATGTGCCCACAAGTGTAATTCATGGCTTTTTTGAAATGAATGGTGAATTAGGAATTTCATCCTGTGACAAAATACATTAGAAAAGGATAAGTGATAGGTAGATGAACATGACTAATGCTTTTGTTGATTTAATACAATTTAAAGTTTGCTAATCCTGTGGAAATGTTTCTTTTTCTTCAGCTAAAGAGAACTCCATTAATGGCATTTGATACTATATAAATCTATTACATGAAAGAGCCTTAGGATTTCATTGACAGAGCAGAAATACTGTGTGTTGAAATGTAATTATTAAATAGCAGTAATCCTAAAGTTATTATGAAAGTTAAATTATTTAATGGCACTGTTAAACAGGAAGAGTGTGTGTATGTATAAGTATATACTCATGGGATGGTAATCGGAACGTCAGTTTGACTGGTTTTGGTTAAGCATTAGGTGTTGAAGGTTAAGCCCAAGGAAGTCAGGGGTGGTGTGATATTTTTAGTCAAAAATAATGAAGTAATTTTATTTCAAAATAAGTATTTTCTCTGTGTGTGTCAAATTACATTTTCAGTGTAACTTGAAGCCAAGTCTTTTTTTACAAAAGATTTAGTCATGAAAGCCGAGTAGCCTCTAAGGCTTAAAGTTGAGTTTTACAAAGTGGAAAGGAGGGAGACCTTACTGCTCTCTACAGCTATCTGAAAGGAGGTTGTACCAAGATGGGTGTCAGTCTCTTCTCCCAAGTAACAGGTGATGTTGGGATGAGAGAAATAGCCTCGAGTTGTGCCAGGGGAGGTTTAGGTTGGATATAATGAAAAATTTCTTCACTGAAAGGGTTGTCAAGCACTGGAACAGGCTGCTCAGAGAAGTTGTTGAGTCTTCATCCCTGAAGGTATTTATGAGAGATGTAGGTGTGGTGCTTAGTGACATGGTTTAGACTTGGCAGTGTTAAGTGTACAGTTGAACTTGATGATCTTAAATGTCTCTTCCAACCTAAATGATTGTATGATTCTGGAGCTTGCTACTTTGCTTCTGTGTATACAAGCTCATGAAAGAGGCTGTAAGCAATCCCTTGATATTCTCCTTGCACCTCGGTTCTATTCTCTTTTGACCAGAACTTGGATAAATATTCACAGTGTATTTTACAAATGGGGGGGAGGGGGAAGTTGGAAGTTGTCTGAGGCACTTAATACTTCCCACAAGCAAAGAAAAATCTTTACAGGCTGGTGGATCCTTTTTAAAATCATCAGGCTTCCTATAATACTGATGGGGCTTGGCCAGTTAGGTGCTTGTTATTTAATTATTTCATTTTAACAAGAAAATTTTGGTGATCTGGTGAAGCTGATACTTTATCTGGAAAGTATATCATCTCATTGGGTATCATTTGTAAACGCATATTACTGTTTGAGCTTCTTTGATCAGTAATTTCAGAAGGTATTCCATCAGTATTAATTAAGTTTAACTAAAGTATGCAGATCATTGATTAGGACGTTTTAACAGTATTTAAAGCTATTGTGCAATAATTTGTTACTCAGTGGATATGAAGTTTGTTCTATGTTTAGAGCGAAGAACAGTGAAAATATTTAGTCTGAAGCTGGATGTTTCTTAAATGGCTATTTTATTCCCTTTGACAAGAATTGCATTTAATGCAGATGACTAGACTTCCACCTGGCTGTTTAATGAGCTGATAGCAGGCTGTTATTAACATGAGATTTGCAGGTCAGTAGAAGCAGCAAGACATTCTGGCTTGAAAGTCCTCTGTTTATTTCCATCGCTCTCTGACAAGTTTAGTTATATGGGAATTAGCCTCTAAACCAAATGTGCTAATGTTGATATCAGTACCACCCAGTTGGGTGAAGGAAAAAAAAAAAATCCATGATGCACAGCTCAGTAATTTTTTTGTTACTGGGATTGGTTCCTGCTGCTAATAACTGAATAATCCCAAGTCACTCAAAGCAGAGATGTGTTTTGTGTCTTAGCAGGTGGTTGTGTGTTTGTGGTTTTCTCTTTTTTTTTTTTTTCTTTTTTTTTTTCTTTTCTTTTTTTTTTCCTTTTCTTTTTTTCCCCTCCTCAGAGTCAGGAGTCGTTTGGGTTGGTGTTAGAAATAGTAATGGCAAAATTTCCCAAGAAGCAGAACATGAAGAGGCTTAGTCTTTGCTTTTGTGTAGTGATTCATGTTAGTATATGTTAGAAAAAAATCTAACAGGAGAGAGAGCCACATTTATGGCTGAAGTCCTGCAACCCTCAAGAAACTTACTCTAATATAAAATAATGGGTTTTTGGGGAAAAAAAAAAAATCCAAATAGAAGGCCCAATTTTTGCCTAGCATGTCTTGGGTTTGGGTTTTTGATTGTTTTTAGTATTTTAAAAATCTCCCTGTATATTCTGAGTGAATATTTACTAAGAGGAAAATCTTAAATATCCTTGCATATAAATGTCCTTTGATCAGCTGGCAGGTGTGTCTCTTGTTTTGACTGATCATTTTGCCTCTAATCAATTTTTCAGATAGACACTTGTTGAAATTAAAGCTCATGTAAGTATTTACTGATTGTGGGTTAGGTAATGCTTTACTTTCTACATCATGAGTGTTGTAAATATTGTAAGTTTTGCTTGTGGTTTTTGGTAGTCTCTTGGTCTTTACTTTAGAACGTAATAGAGAATTTTGAAATACTGTCTCTTGTGTCTATGTGCAACTCCTGAATGATTTCAGAAATTATAAAGAATTAGGAATTTAATTCAGAAATGAAAGAATATAACAGCTGCTGTAAGGAGATAGATGTAATTGCACTGT
>JAAGNO010023139.1:4311-20165 GCA_033439905.1 Ceryle rudis | reverse complement strand
TTCTGACACTTATTGTTGTGAGGCTGAAGATGCAGAGATTGAAATTTTTGAAGAATTCTGACATCTTTTAGTTAATACTGATCTTGGATTGGAAAGTATTTCTGGGAATGCACTGGTAAACAGTTGTCCACTTAAGGGGTTTTCAAGGCTTTGTCATACCTCTCACTGTCATACTGAATCAGTGAACTTAGAATCATAGAATGTTTTAGGCTGGAAGGGACTCCTAGAGGTCATCTGGTCCAACCTCCCTACACAAGTAGGGACATCTCTACCTAGGGCAGGTTGCTCAGAGCCCCACCAAGCCTGACCTTAAATGACTCCAGGGATGGAGCTTCCCCGCCTCTCTGGGCAGCCCATTCCAGTGGTCTATCACCCTCATATTAAAGAACTTTTTCTAATATCCAGTCTAAATCTATCCTTTCCTAGCTTAAAAACACTGTTCCTTGTCCTATCATTACAAACATTTTTGAATAGACCTTCCCCTGCCTTCATGTAGGCCCCCTTCAGGTACTGGAAGGTCACTATAAAGTCCCCCTGGAACCTTCTCTTCTCCAGGCTTCAGGATCTAATTAATGTCTATAAATGCATAAGGGCTGGGCGTCAAGAAGGCAGGGACAACCTCTTCTCACTTATGCATTGTGATAGGACGAGGGGCAGTGGATTCAAGCTAGAGTACAGGAAGTTCCACCTCAATGTGAGGAAGAACTTCTTTACTGTAAGAGTTGTAGAGCATTGGAATAGACTCCCCAGAGAGGTTGCAGAGTCTCTTTCTCTGGAGATGTTCTAGATCTGTCTGAATGCATTTCTGCATGGTCTGCTCTAGTTTTGTCCTGCTCTAGCAGGAGGGTTGGACTTGATGATTTTTGGAGGTGCCTTCCAAACCCTAATGTTCTGTGAACTTGGACCACAGCCCCATCACACATGGTTATCATTTTGAGGATAACAGAGCATAGGAATGGTCTGGAGAAATAAAATCCAGAAATATACAGAAGCAGACACATACTGTATGACATGGCAGAATGTCTTGAGATATGGAGTGTCCTGAGGTGAGGAACTGTGTCCCTTCTCTCTGTCAGAGGAGCATTTTGGGGGACAGTTAACAGCAGTTTCCAGATTGTTTCAGCACTTTTCTGGTATCTATAGCAGCACCAAGAATTATGTCCCTCAAGGAAAGGATGTTACATCCAATGGAGCTATGGAGTTTACCACCTGCATCTGGCTGATGAGAGAGGTCAGCAATCTCCTAAACCATTTGATACATCCTGTTTCTGAGACCACAAGAACTGTGTAGTTTCTGAAGTTTGATTTAAGTTGGACTATGCAGGTTTTCTAAATCCTTTGTTAGATGTAGTAAGACTTCATTAAAGTTTTTTGGGGGACTGCTGTGTCTGCACAATACATAAATGTTGTTTTGAGCTCTGCCCTTGAAATGTGTTCTGTGCAATGCTGGCAACGGGTTCTTTCCCTGTTAGGTGCTTAAATGACTCGAGCAATTTTAGACATCAAAAAAACCTATTCTTTCTACTAAGATTGTCACAGAAGTGTCCTGCTTGAAGACTGAGCTCTCAGAAGGGGCAGACACTGGCTTAAATTTGCAGCTCCAGCAGCAGATTTGTAATGCTGGCTTGAGGAACAGGATTTAGCAAACCTGGTCACTGCAGTCTACAGAGAAAAGTACAGCTAGGTGGTCTTCCTGCCTCATTACAGTGAACTAAAAATGACACGTGATCTGATTTAGACTGCAAGAGCGGTATTTTTCTTCCTAGCAGCTAGTATGAGGCAATATTTTTCATTTTTGCCGAAACAGTTGTTAATAATAGAGGTGTTTTAGTTATTTCTGAGCAGTGCTTACACACTCAAAGCCTTTTCTGCTTCTCAATTCACCCCATCAGTAGGCTGGAGGTGGACAAGAAGTTGGGAAGGGATACGGCTGGGACAGCTGACCCTGACTGACCCAAAGGGATATCCCAGACTATATGACATCATGCTCAGCATATAAACCTGGTGGAAGAAGGAGGAGAAGGGCAGGGGGAGGGGGTGGGAGCATTTGGAGTGATGTGATTCGTCTTCTCTAGTAACTGTGACGTGTGATGGAGCCCTGCTGTCCTAGCCATGGTTGAACACCTGCCTACCCATGGGAAGTGGTGAATGAATTCCTTATTTGACTTTGTGTGCCCACATTTTACTTTACGTGTTAAACTGTCCTTATCTTAACCCATGGTTTTTCTCACTTTCACCCTTCTAATTCTCTCCCCCATCCCACTGCTGGGGGAGTGAGTGAGCAGCTGCGTGGTGCTTAGTTGCTCCCTGGGGTTAAACCACAACATGAAGTTTCTGAAATATGGACAAGAGACCAAAGTATGTAAGTTGTTTAAATAGAGCAAATTACTTGTGGAAGGAAAACTTCCAGAATAAATACATATTGGGAACCTCTGTGTGGCACATCTCCAAATGCCACAGTCTCCATTTTCATTGGCAGTTACTACAAAACGGTTCCAATCTCATGACCTTCAAGAGACCTTTCCATGTCTGTCTTGTTCGGGTGGTGATACTGAAGGAAGATGATGCATTGGTTTCTCCTCTTCTCCAGCATTACTTGTTGCTTCTTTCCATGAACAGATTCTTTATAGAATTCTGTATGCATGGATAACTTTCAAAACAGGGATCTTTTCTTACTGTGATCCAAAGCCCCATATTAGCATGCTGAAATTAATGCATCACAGTTTTAATACTCCAAATAACAACGCTTCTAGAGATAAAACTTAAAAATCTTCTAGGTCCACAACACATTTCTGTGCAGTTGGACACCCCCCCAAGAGTGTTCAGTGAAATTGTAATACAATAATACAGTTTTCATAATTTTGAGTATTTATGGTTTTATCATGACAAGCTGAAGCAATGCAAGTATAATTAAAAAAAAAAAAATCCTACTTTAAGAGCTGATCCATGTATAAGTTTGCCATTAGATTGTCTATGCTGTTAAATACTTCTTGGCTTTTGAGTTAGTTTTATCTTTTTGTTTTCTAACAAAATACTGAATGCTTATAAAATTTGACTAATTGCCTGTAACTACAGAAAATCTTCAGTGTGTAGGGATGGCATTTGTCTCTTCTCAATGTTTAACCCTATCAGATCATTTCTGTTCTGACTTAATATGTAAAATGGAAATATTGATACTTCTCTTTTTCTGAAGTGCCTTGATATTGCTGATAGAAAACACCATATGAAAGATTGATGCTGATATCATTATGTACTTTTAAGTCATGGAAGGCATTGCCAGGTTTGATTATTACTGGGAGATGTACTGATTTACTTGGAGTATGCTGTAGTCATCACTTTATTTATAAATATTTCTATAGCAGATAACATCAGCCTGTTCTCATTAACCCTTTTTTCTTATATTTAATTAGACTAAGACAAAATATATTGACTTCTCTGTCACTAATTACTGCAAGTTTAAAATACATTAAGACTACTGTTCATGAGCAAAAATTAGGGTTAATGAGTTGGATGCATTCAAGATTATGTCCTGTGCCTCACCTTGGTGCTTTATATTTCTGCATATGAAAATTCAGAAATCTTAAGTCATTTCTCTAGTGGTACAGTGTGTCATCTAAACAAGTTTTTCATTATGCTTAGTCTTCTGATTCGTTTGCAGGCTTTGGTCCAGTCACTTATCTTTGATAGATGGGGACTGAGCCACATTTTTTTCATCTGAGTTACCCTCATGCTTTTAGGGTGTTTGATACCTGAATTCTGTAAATCACTCCACTCGCTTTACAAGGACAGTGAATTCAGAGCTTCAGTGTAGTGTGTAGTTTTCATGTGCAAAATTGTAGTTCAAATCTGTTTCCTGGGTTTCTTGGGCATCTGCTAGATCTCAGTAACAGGATTTTTTTTTTTTTTTGAATAAACATCAGTTAACAGGACTTTTTCTTTTCCCCATAAACATCAGGTCCCTATAGCTTATTTTATTCCTTCTTTTTCCTCTTATAGAAAAATCATACTGTTTTAATAATTCCAAAGTCTACAGTAACAAACCTAACAAAGTTACTGAATAAGCACTAAAGAAAGTCACTTTGTTTATTGCTAATAGTAAACATTCAGGGCATGACTGACTGCTTTTTTTAGTTCACCTTTTTTTAAAACAGATAAAGGTTATTTTCATCTCTAGCATTTGCTGGCTGATCACTGTGTTCCATGTCAGCGAGAGGCTTGAATAATCTCTTTGAAGGCAGTATTGAGGCAGAGAATTAGCATTCTCTCCAGCTGAACTCCACTGCACACAGGTTGGTTTCTCATTTGTCGTGGCAGTGTTTTCATTAGGTCAGCTGAAAAACTTCCCTTCTCTCCTTCAGAATGCAAAATGAGCAGGGACTAGAGGGAAATGAAATTAGAGAAATAAATGTTAGCTAATGTGTGTCAGTTAGCCAGGAAGGCACTGACATTGTCTTATACAAGTTTTAGTAGTTTGCATGTGCATACATGAAAACATTTCAGACCCGTTGAGCTTTCTTATGTTTAAATGAGGACAGCATGTGGCTCACCAGTTTGAAATAAGACTGTTCTCACTGGACCAAATGTAAGCTTTGCTTCTAAACATGCGGAATCCAAATGCAATTCGTTGAGTTCAGAGATTCTAAACGTGATTTTGCAAACATACCTACCCATGGAGATGCTTCTTGTTATTTTGTAAATTGTATCCTGTAGCTAATTTTTCTTCATGTCTGCCAAGCATAGATTTCTTACCTTTGAGATTTCTATTAGAGTTTATCAAAGTTTCTTTAGTTTTGAAAGGTGTTTCCCACTAAAATAGTCATTGCTGGTCCCAGATACCTTATCAGTATCTCAACAAGCATAGACATCTTGACTCTCAAATCATTTCAAGGTAGGGAGTGGCATGTTTTAATCTAGCTTCTTAAAGCCATGGGGGAAAACTCACGTATTGTTAACAACTAAAATTCACATTGGATGGTAGGCAAACCCACAAATGTTTAGTGTTGGATTTACAGTTTACCTTCTTTACACAATCTGTAGAAAATAAGGATGAGTTCTCTACATGCAGGGAGATTAGACAGCAAATTGGATGAGGAAATGAAGATTTATCACCTCTTTTGATTTTCTCCATTGCTCCAGGTTGCTAGAGACATGTTGATTCTCTCTAAGTTATGAGAGACATAGTCAGATTTGGAAACGGGAAGGTTTGTCAGAAGTTTTGATAGGATCATACAGAAAAGTACATAGTAAAGCTGTAATATTTCCCACCATGGCAGTAGTTTAATTGCAAAATATTAACGTCACTCATGTTTTATATAAAATAGTCATACCACAATTCTGGTGTTTTGTTGTTTGGTTGGTTGTTTGGGTTTTTTTTTTAATGACTAAAATATGGAGAAGTTTGCAAAAATGTGTCTCTCTGAACATGAAACTGGTAATATCCTTACTTAGGCAATCTGCACTTAAGAAGTTCAGTTAGGATATGCCTTTTCATTAATTTTGGTTTGAAATTAATTTCAGTAATTTTAAGTCTGAAAATAAATACTGTACATGCAGAAAAAAGTACACAGAAGCATAATTAGAATGACAGATGACTAAGGAAGATCAGATAAAATAAGAAATTTAAAGTGTGTTTAAGTTCATTTCAAAAGATTTCTCTTAGAATTTATTTCTCTTGCTATCAAACTGTTACCTCATGTGCTTCCTGTGTTGTTATTTTCAGTAGAATGATTACTTGCTAGAAATTCAATAAAGTAATATTTTTCCATTGGTGTTAGAAAAAACAATTCATCTTAGTCTAGTCTGTGCTTTGGACCTGTTCAAACAAAACTAGATCTCTACCACATGCTGGGTTTTAATAGGGTAAATACTTCAGACTTCTAAATTACATAAATAGTGCAGGCAGTTGTCAGCCTTGGAAATTATTCTTACATGCAGCTGGTGGATATGAAGAAGTTGTTTATTTTGGGTGATACAATTCTCGTAATGGAGAAGAAATTACTGTTTTGCTGTCCTATTTTTATGTTGCTGATCAATTCTCTTTGCACAGTGAAAATATGATTCATTTTCAGACTTACTACAGGTTTTGATCAGTCTCTTCAAGAGCAAGGGGAAAAATCTCTGACATTACTCTTTGATTCTTGGGTGTCAGCTAATTGGTTTAATATTTCTACACTTCTTCCATTTAGCCAGTTTTTGGTTTGGGATCATAAGAAAACAGATGCCCCAAGAGCTTAAGATTCAGTGAGACTGAAAGTACACCTGGCTGCCAGCTCGTTCTTCCCTAGCTGTGGCAGCAGCATTGGAAATGGGGACCAAGAGCTGCCATGGAAAACTTCACAAAACCTCATGCTCGCTCTTTCCTCATAAGTGAAACAACACTGACAGAGGGAATCCACTTTTATTTTTAAAAAGCTGCTTTAGATACTTTAAAATCTGCTGTTCTGATGTTGCTCTGGAGTGAAACTCAAGCATGCTCTGTTGGTTTTGGTAAGGCTTTGTGTGTGATTAGATTGAAGTGTTTCCCTGCCTTATGTATGCCATCTTAGGAAGTAATCCATCTGCTGCATACAAATGTATGAAGAATTCATAAGTTTACAATAATAGCTTTTAAATATGCTGCTCATAAGATACCAGAGGCTTTGCATTTAGTAGCAGTCTATTCTAAAGCTGGCTGGCTTCCCCAAGTCGTTTCTCAGGTGAGAAGGGCCAGCCCTGGTGTGAGGGAAGCAGGCTCCAGGGCCTCTGATTGGCACCCATGTTTGACTGTCTGCTAAGTAAAATCTGGTACTTCTGACATTGGTTGAGGGCTATCAGTTCTTTATCACCAAAGAAATTACTACACTACCAGTTGCAAAGGAAAACCTACTGATTGAAAGGTTTTTGCTTTCTAGAAAAACAAAACTGCTGGTCCTTTTGTCTCTTCATCATAACTTCCTGTTTATACTTCCCTTTGGTATCTAGAGGACAGGTTATTGTGAAGACCTTCTGCATCATATTAAAATGGAAGAGGATCTTTATTTTTTCCTAAACCAAGTCATTGGGCTTTATGCTTACAGGTGTTGTCCAACAGTATGTTTGGCTGCAAGTCGTGTTCTAGACTGTGGCTTTTGTGAATGTTAAGAGTAGGAAACAAATACTCCAGTCATATATAGAAAGTTGAAACAGGACTGAAAAGACGACTGAGGCATGAATTCCCAAAGAGCTTAAGGAATGCTTCATCTGAGGTTCACTGGATTTTCTTCTGGCAGGTAGTAACCAAATAGCACTTTTAAAGCCTTACATGGAAACTAAAATTACATTAGAAACATGGGAATAGCTTTGATTTTATACAATGGCGTGTGTGTGTATATGTATATTTTCCTATTTAGCATGCTTAGTGATGACTGATCACACAGTTTGCAGGGAGGTTCTTTCCTTTTGCAACACATACCAAAGTGTGTTTTGTAGACTATAGAAATACATGAATGCTGTGTAGCATTCAAGTATGCAGCTCTACAGTCACAGGATTCATACAGCTGAACAGTGCTGGGCTGCTATGTATAATTTGACCAATATTTTTACTTCACATTTTTCTTCTCATATTTATTCTTTTGACCTGTTAAAGCCATGCAAGATAGCATGGTGTCATTTATATATGTAGGCTGCGTAGTCCCAAGTATTTCTTGCTTATTTTAAATTTTTCAGTGTGCATGTGTTAACCTTGTTCAAGGACCTGACATCTAGTTACTTTTCAAGGAATAGGATGCTTTACAGAAATGCACACCAAAATGGTTGTGTGCTTTTTTTTTTGTTGTTGTTGCTCAGGCTTCTGACCCCTTTTTTCAGTGCACATAGGAAGAAGAATGAAACGCCAGATACAGTCCTGTCTTGCAGTGAGAGAGAAATAGTTCATTTAAAGGCAAAACTGGAATAAATAGTATTCTGAAAACCATGATATGTATGGTATTTTAAATGAGATGTTTTTTCTAAAATGCAATATAAGTTACTAAAACCAAAGCAAATGATAAATAATAATAAATAATAATAAAAACTTTATAGCAGTGTCATATGAGAAGGTAAGAAAGTGGAAGCAGTTGCAATCATGAAAGGTTTCACCTGACAAATAACCTTTTTCACTGAGATACTCTTTGCTTTTAAGTATGGCATCATATGTGTGTTTTTCCTGCTGTTCTGTATGCTTTTCTTGCCTTTTTTTTAATAGCAACATCAAGAATATTTTAATATCATTCTCTTAATACAACTGGTACACCTCAGGGCATTGATAATCACTGTGTGACAGCATTGTCATAAGAGCCCTGTGGTGAGGAGGGCAGCAGCCTGTGAATGCAGACATGATGCTGTTAGTCTCAGTATGTAACTTCAGGCATGTTAGTTTAGTTTAGTTTGGATCCTATGTATAAATATATCACTTCCTATGTATACAGATGAGGATAATGGTCTAATACACATAAGGGATGAGGTATGTGCTGATTATTCCTTAACTGAAGACAAAGTTAAGAATTAAAACAATGATTGTATAGTATGTTGTATACTGACTAGATGCCCATCAAGATGATGGTGGAAACTACTGTTCAGACATGACCTTATGACTAATCTGTAGCAGAACATCATGAGATGCTTACATACAGCTATATTGTCCAAATAAATCAAGCCCTTTGAGAAACTGTACACAGGTTAGGTTGGCATGGTGTCATGCCAAACCAGCCACACCAAATCTGCAGTTTGAGCTATTGTATCTATATATTCTGCACTCAGTCACTTGCAGAGCTGTAGTAGCCTGTGAAGAGCTAGTAGGACTGGTACAAACAATGTGCTGTATTGTTGTTTTCATTTACTTTTGAGGCACTGATGGATCCTGGTTCATATACAAAGAAACGGTTGAGTTAGGCTGCCTGTGTTTGGCAGTCCATTTAGCATACATACCCAATCTGGATGGCATGACCACACTTTTCTGTTACAATATGATAAAGGAACTTGGATAGTGGGCTGTCTAAATGATTTATCAGTCACGTGAACTATATGTTGTAGTAGACTGCTGTAGACACCATGGCAAGAGATGTGAAAATGATCCCTGCCCTGCTGGTCGCAAGGTGCAATGAGGTAGTAGCAACGGAGGTGGAAGGGACTATGGTGTGCAAGCAGAGTGTGAGTTGGCAAGCATGATGCCACGTCCTACTGTAGATTATACAGAGTGTCCTAAGATGATATGCTCACACCATGAAATTATAAAAAGAAAGGGAGGGAAAATATGTTTGTCGTGAAGGGAATTAAATTGGATGCTGAAGGACCAAGGAATCTAGAGAATCTGGTGTTTGTAGCCGAGAAGGAAGAGTTGTAAAAGCAGTCTTGATTTATGCTGCCTATCCTTCTTTTCTGCTACTTTATTTTTGTTGACTACTACACAAATTTAATCAAAAATCATCATTTTACTTGCACTCTGTAGTACGAATTAAAACCCCACAGTTTTTAAAGGATGTGGTAATATGAATATGCACTTATTACTCCCCCAATGAGGACTAGAATAACTAATTTCTGTAGATACATTTTTAGTAAATACAGCTGATAATACAGGAGGTAAGTGCAGAGTAAGTCTGTAAGTAGGAGATGTTTATATTTTAAAAATCTGTCTAGAATTGCCCTGGGTTTGGCTGGGATAGGGTTAATTTTCACAGGAAGCTGTGTGGGGATACAGCTGTGGTGGCTGACCTGAATGATCTAAGGGGATATTCCATACCATGTGATGTCATGCTCAGTATATAACTGTGGGATCTGTCTGGGTGGGGAGGAGGAACTGCGGCTCAGGAATGGGCTAGCATCGGGTTCTGTGTGTTGAGCAATTGTGGTTTACATCACTCACTTATAATTCTTTTATTAGTATTATTATTGTTACTGTTTTTTCTCTCCTTGAGTTGTCCTGTTAAGCTGCCTTTATCTCAACCCATGATGTTTTACTGTTTTCTCCTGATTCGCTTCCCCATCCCACTGGGAGGGAAGGAGGAATGAGTGAGTGGCCATGTGTTGCTTTGTCGTAGACTGAGCTTAAACCATGACAAGGTGTTATAAAATAAATTAGACCTTTTCAGTGGCATTTTTACCTGTGGTAATGTCAAAGAGCTCAGCAATGTCCTTTTAGACCATTTCTACTCTGCCAAGCTCAGTAAGATAAAAATATTTTCCATGAGTCAGAATGCTGACAACTCTGTCAAAAACACGTATCCAGAAAATGACTGTGAGTTTAGTAGATACAGTATATTAGAAATACATATATTCTTGTGTAAACAAATGTTTGTTACCATATGAAGTGGTCCATAGCAATCTTTGTGTCTGGAATGAAATCATGGAACCAGTTTTACCCTGCAGTTGCACTGTAGCTTGTTCTGGCCGTGGTGAAGACAAAAAGCACCAGCTGTGATTTCCATTCTGTCTTCACAGTCCTGGTAGATGGACTTCAATACTGAGCAAGCCTGGGCAAACCAAACATTTTCTCATGTTTTTTCAGAATCCACAAATTCAGTTGGCAGTGGCAACTCACTCTTTGGTGATGGTGATTGCTCAGATTATCTTGTACTATTTACAACATACAAAGTACACACTGCGTTCCCCCTTTCAATGCTCTGGCTTCAGTAGATTTCTCCAGGGGTGTGTAGTTGTATATACAGCTCATGCAGGTAAGGTGCAACAGGGGCGTTCTTGAAAGCACCTTGATTTGGAGCTACTACATTGTTTGAGCTGTCTACCTCTTACAAGTAGGATGCTGTTCTCTAGATAACGTGACGTAAGATTCTGGAGCCTTGTAGAAAACTAGATGGTTATGACTGATACTTTCTAGGGTCTGCATTTATTTAAAAAGATTTTGCTTAGTTAGGAGCATAACAAAGAAATTGTTTCCCTCTGACAGACTTCCCTTCAGTTAGTCTTCACATAAATTCAGTTTGCTGTCCTTTTTTTTTCCTTGAAAAAGTCCTTTTATAGCCAAACTGACAGGTAGTATTTTTAGATCATGTTTTTGGAATGTAAAGTATAATATTTACTTTGAGCAATCAGAAACAAAGGCATATTAATAATGAGAGATGTAGGTCTGATGTGTTCTCCCTGTTGCCCTCCACTAGGGCATTTTTTTCAGAAATGGCTGATAACTGTCACATTGTGTAGAATCTCACTACAGGAAAGTATGTATTCAGATAAACAGAGATTTATATGAAAAGATAGGGAAAAAAACTGACGTATTAAAACATAGAATAGCTGTTTAAATCTATGTAGGCTTCCTCCACCTCATTAGAGGAAAATAAAAATAATGGAAATAAAGTGTGTTCACAGGCCAATTGCTTAAATTGGTTTTGCTGTTAAAAGAGCATGTGAAGATTAATCCTGGAGCCATGAGAAGCCTGTGGACTCCAGCAGGTTGTACAGGTCACTGTAGGTAGCAAACTGATGCTGTGAAGTGCAATAAACTGATGATTCTTTCTTTCCTCCTTGCCTCTCCCGAATTTGCTGATGTGCTTTGAAAAAATGATCGCATGGTCCGGTGGATTTCATTTTTATGTGTGCATTCATCTTCAGTGACAGCAAGGAGCTGAGCATCATTCTCATCATGTAATTTCCAAGTATTTAATACCAATGGAGAAAAAGTAAATCTTCTCTTGCTCACATTTTCATTCCTGTAGGCTCTGGTGTAGTTGCACTGTAATAAAACTGTCTGTCATACAACTGTCAGAACCAGCCCTGCGATTCAGCTTGTTGGTGTGCATAATGTATATTTTGTCAGGGCTAGTTTGGGCAATGTTATCAAATGTCTTGCTATAAAAAAGCTTGTCATTGTGAAAGCACAAGATAACTGTATGAGTACTGGAGTAGCACTTTAGAGCGCAATCAGAAATAATTCAAACACCAGTGAGTTTGGCCCTGGTTTGGTGTGAAAGGGGAGTAGTAGAAGAAGGACCTTAATCCATCCCTCAGGTGAGATTTAGCATCGTGTCTGTTTAGCATGATTTGGGACTCAGTGTCATGTGTGCGTTTCTCTGTTAGTGGGGCTGGCTGGCTGCCAGCAACAGCAGAAGTCAGTGTCATCTGCTCTCTGGGAAGGTACCTGTCTCTAGTATGCTGTGTCCCACACAGCTTCTGCTGCACCTCCTGGTGTCACAGGTCCTTCTTCTGCCCCATGTACTAGAAAGCATTTAGAAATGTGGTAACTGCCATGGGGTTGTTAGAAGCCATTCTTGCCATGTTGTAAGTTCATTCATATTAATTCATGTGCTGCACACTCAAGTTGTTACTACTGACTTCTGAGCTTCTGTGTAGATAAAAGCCTTTATGTAAGGGGAGATATTATGCTGTCAACATCTGCTGCAAGCTGGGCTCTGTGATTTATGCCAGAGTCCTGGGAGTACTTCAGCTGGGGGAGGGTTTGCAAAAGCAGCTGTTGAACAAGAATCTGAATGAAACTTTAGCATTTTTTTTCTCTACATCAGAAATACACAGTTTTCAACTCTTGTCTGTCAAAATTCAGAGATGGGTAGTGCATTCACATTTAGCACATTGGCAGTTCCTTTTAACAATTATTGTGCTATGTTGGCTGTATTCTCATTTCTGTTTATTCTTAGCATTCATGGGGGTTTTTTTGCAAGGTAATGTGTGGCCTAAAATAGGAAGCTCTTCAGCAATCTACAAACTGATGGAGCAGTCAAAGAAGATGTAGAGCAATCATTCTTCAGAAAATACTGAGGGCAAATTACATTCTCAGTCTTTTCCTTTGTGTTAAGAGATGTTACAAGGTGATGGGAGACATTACTGCTCCTTTAATAAAAATGCTGTTGAAAAATCCTGGTGAGCTTCTGCCTAGATTCTGCTTCCTCCACTTGGCATTCAGTGATGTTGCCTAAACCAGTTTATTTCAAAGGCCTTCAGGAACACAAGCAAACCATACATCCAAACATACCACAAAATGAAATGTAAGTTAAGTGAGGATTTGTAAAGTAGAAGTTAGAGTTCCAAGTATTTTATAATGACTTTATATTGGCATTGTCCCTTCCTCTACTCAGGAAAAAAATAGCTTATATTAGTATCTGTAAAATATTCAGGGAAAGTGTCATGATCAGTAACAGAAAAATGTCATAAGTTTCCCATCCTTCAGTTGGAAGATAGATAGTAGAAGATAATTCTTGCAAGGTAAATAGTGGCTAAAAGTAAAACAACAATGTTAAATGTCACTGAAAGGGTCATTTTTCTAATATGTTTTCTTTTCAGATTAAAAAAAACCACCCTGAAATATTCCTAGTCAAGACTCACCTGCCTTATGTTCTGATGCTCTTTTGACTGAGGAAAAGTAGATTTTATTTCTTATTGAATTTAAATTCTACAGTTCCAAATTAAAATTCTTTAGGCTGAAACAACTCTGTGTGTGTTTAAACTTAAGAAATGAAAATGCAGACTGTTATGCATGTCTTGGATGGCCAAGAAATTTCAATTAAAAGGCGTGAGAAATAATTTAGCATGTATTGGGGAACCCATAAGAGCAATTTCTATAAAACACAGGAGGCTTTATATACAAGTGTTTTAAGGTTCAAATTGGCAGCTAAGCTAGTTAAACACTCTGTAGTTGGAACATCCCAGAAGACACTGCTGCAAAGCCTTATATTATTCCTCAGTGTTTATGGATGCTTTCAGATGTTTAGCTAGGTCTGGAAAGAATGCAGTACAGCCCAACTGCTTTCTACAGCTATGAGCTTTCCAGAGGGACTTTCAGGTCAGGCTTTGCTATAAGCAGCATTGGAAGTGAGGAAAAAGAAAGGAAGATGATTTTTTTTTTTTTTTTTTTTTGGTGAGAGTAAAGTTACTTTAGAAAAGTTTTCAGATATTATCCCTTCTGAATTCCAAATCAGTCATGATGAGAGCACAAGAAATTCTGATCTGGGCCAGAATGACTTTCAGGTTAGAAAGCTGAAGGTGAGGGCTTTAGTAACAGCAGCAGTGGCTAACTGTCATGGGCTTGAGGGTCACTTAGCACCTCAGCATTGTATGCAACTGATTGTTTTCCAGAAGAGCAGAAAAGGAAACATCCGTGTAATGGGAGGCCTCTAATCATTTTTAAGTGGCTGGGCAGGCTGGGGTGTAACTATGAAAGGCAAATGTGATGTATCAGGACTAATTAACTTTGAGTCACCACTGGCTCTGCTAGACTAATAAGGCCAACCTTGACAGAACCACTTGAATGTCCCTGTACAGTTCAGAGGAAGCACATTACTAGTAGGCTGCACACCTTGACTTAGGAAGTCTGCCTGTACTTGGCCTGTTTCTTCATAGTCATTTATATAGTTTCTTTATAGTCATTTATTTTATAGTCATTTAGTCTTCATAGTCTTCATTTTACCTTTTTGTAGAACAATGCAAAAAGTTGAGTAGGACTGTGCAGAAGCAGCTGTGCTTTTGCCACACTGTTTTGCAACTTTAGGCAATAGACTGCCTGGAATAAGGGACCTTGTCTACTACTTGAGCTTGTCTAAATCATCAGAGCTACCACATCGGATTTCAGAATATCATTTCTTATCTAGAGAACAGGCTATTTAGTGTATTTCCTAATCTGAAAGTAAAACCTTACTTTTGGAATAGCCTTTGGTTTGAAAGATGAAACTTCTTTTTTGGAATCAAAGCAGTAATATTTCTGATCATAGTATGATACAGAAGATCAGGAGTTTAGGATTTCCATCTTAAGGATGTAGAAGTAGCAGAGCCAATCACAGCAGGATTTTAACCCTAAAAGAATGAGAATTCATGAAATATTAATATTTTTCTTGGATAACATACAGAACTGAGCTCCAAATTTTGTGATGTGTCAATTAAAATTGAATGTAGCATTATAGTCTCTCACTGTATTTTTGCTGGTTCCAAGCTGTCCTAGAGTCTCACTTACTTGAATGGACTTAAAAAGTATTAAAAGCATTCCCAGTCTGAATATGCCCTACTTTAGCAATGAATCTGTCACCCTGTCCATCTGAATCACAGCAAGTTTTTTCTCTCCTATTTGTTTTCTCCTAAGTATAGTTTTCTTGGTTATTATTTAATTATATGAATTTCAGAAATGTAGTTTGTTTTCTAGGGAACACCATAGTCTAGCAAAATGATTTTCTGGTCAGGATTCTCTTAAAAACCATAATGCATAGTCATGGGAGTTAGGGAGTTATTTCCCTTCCTAATTTTCTAAGCTTTGAAAAAGAAAAAACTCAGCAGAAATTAGATTTGAGAAAAACAGAGCCTGCTGGGTTTGTGTTGAGGTTTCCTTAATAATAAATAAGTAAATAAAAGAACAAGTATGTTAGACCACTCAGGCAAAGGGAAGCCAGCCTTTTTAGGGAGTTGAGCAGCCTTTGCTGTAATCTTTGTTAATGAATTGAATTATAAACCCTTAAAAAATACACTCAAGCTCTTTTTTTCATCAAAACATAGTTATAAGAAATAGACGAGGAAAAAAAAAAAATCACAAGCAAATTCTTAAACAACAACCCTAAAAATAAGTAAGCAATGACATAGTAACAGTCTGTATGGATCTTGCTGTGTTGGTCTTTTAGCAGGCACTTTCTTAGTATTTTGTAAACCAGTTTGATCTTCTAGAAATTCTCATCCATATCAAGTGTTTACCATCTTTATTAGTGGTTTAATCCCCTGCTGCAGATGGCTATTTTCTTACAGTAAATTACTTCTATAGGATAATTGGTACAGTGGATGTATAGCACACAGGATAAATTCCCTTCATAAAGTTTTAATTTACTGTCTGTCCTGGTTTGGGTGAGAACAGAACTAATTCTGTTCAGTGATTTTACTTTTCAGCTCAGTTCTTCTAACTAACTGCACTGGCTGAAGTC
>JAAGNO010023138.1:58685-75511 GCA_033439905.1 Ceryle rudis | reverse complement strand
ACAGGGGCCGCTGTGAGCCTGGTTCTGGAGTTCCTCTGGTGGAAAAGCAGGTTGGAAAATAGAAGATTGAAGAGCTTCATGGCAGCCTCATTTGTGTCTCTTTGTGCCTCTGCTTGGTGAAGGGACACATTGATCCGTACAGTCTGGATCGATGGGTTGCGGTCTAGAGCACAGGTCTGGTGAGGAACAGCTGAGGGACCTGGGCTTGCTCAGCCTGGAGAGAAGGAGGCTCAGGGGAGACCTTCTGGCTCTTGACAGCTCCCTGACAGGCTGTTGGAGCCGGCGGGGTCGGGCTCTGCTCCCAAGGAACAAGCAACAGGACAAGAGGAAATGGCTGCAAGTCCTCCAGTTGCACCAGGGGAGGTTAAGGTTGGACATGAGGAACAATTTCTCCCCTGCAAGGGTTGTCCAGTCCTGGCCCAGGCTTCTCAGTGCAGTGGTGGAGTCCCTGTGATCCCTGGAGGGGTTCCAAAGCCCTGGAAATGTGGTGCTGAGGGACACGGGTTAGTGGTGCCCTGGCAGTGTTGGGGGAGCTGTTGGATTTGGTGATCTTGCAGATCTTTTAGAACCAAAACCTTTCTGTCATTTTCTGTGTTGTGGGCTTGTGTCCTGTCTTGCTCCAATGTCCCCACATCTCCTCTCTGGCACAGACATGCTCTTGGGAAAAGCCAGGCACCCATTTCTCGCTGTAGTCGGAGTTGACAAGATGCAAACCAGCACGTATGGGTGTCAGGGCTTCTCTGCAGCCAACGTGGGTTTCCCTTCTTAACGCAGTACCCGTGTCTTCAGCCTGACCACTGAAGAGGTGTCTCCACCACCGCATGCTCCCTGATGGCTGCTGCCTCCACATGCAGCACCTCTGGTGGGGCAGGGTCAGGGTGTTACCGATGGTCTGTTGGATCTTCTGAACAAGATGAGGAGCGGGCTTTTCTCAGAACCTGTATTTAACTGCACTTGAGGTGTTTTTTTGACCATGTTTGTTATTTTCCTTGACCACGCAAGAATAACAAAGCCCCACTCATGTTGTTTTTTCACTTCCTCACTTGAAAATGGGTCCCAAGATCACACTCTGGCTCCCTTATCCCTTTCTGTGGCATCAGCATGGCAACGGGCTCAAAGGATGCAGCCAGGGGAGGAGGACTCCTGCCTAAGGGGAGTCTCTGCAGGGATGAGTCTGCTCTCAGGTGCCTTAGTCATGCGTGTTATGGCTACAATAGAAAGGGATGGTTTTTTAGCACCTATGTGCTCCTGGGGTTGTATTTCAGCATCAGAGGAGCAGGCTGTAATGCAAAGACTCCTCCGAAGGGCCCAGTTGAGTTCTGGGTATAACAAAACAACCATTTCACCTCAAGCCATCAAGCATGAGGAACTCTCAGGTCCTAAAGTGATCTGAGACATTAGGCACAGCTCTATAAAGATGCTGAATTACCTCCTGTAGTTCAGGAGGTCTGGAGGAATCGCTTCATCATTTATTACCAAAAAAAAGCACTTTCTTAAAATGGTGGCTGCCTCATCTTCCTTTGCAGCTGGCTCTTCATTTTTATGCTTGGAACATTGTCGTTTATTTCCGTGGCAATGACTCTAATGTGATAATTCGCAGCCATAATCACTTGGCTGTTATTAGAAAAGGTAAACCTGTGATGATGTTTAGGAAAAATTATCTGAGTCCAGCTGCGATAGTAAACTAAATATTAAAAAAAAAAATAAATTAAAAAATAAGGCAAGTTCTTAGGTATTAAATCATGAGATACTGAGCTGAGGATATGATTTTTCTTCTCTCACTGCAGAAATGTTACCAGCTGTACCGAGGGGTGAGAGAGACCTGAGATGGTGGGTGAGGGAACGGAGCTGCTTGGGCAAGTTGTGTTTGGTAGGACACGGACCTGGGTAAGACTGTATTCACAGAATCCCAGACTGGTTTGGGTGGGAAGGGACCTTTCAAGGTCATCCGGTGCAACCCCCCTGCAGGGAGCAGGGACATCTGCAACCAGAGCAGGGTGCTCAGAGCCCCAGCCAACCTCCCCTGGGATGGTGCCAGGGATGGGGCAGCCACCACCTCTCTGGGCAACCTGGGCCAGGCTCTCACCACCCTCAGCATAAAAAAATTTCTTCCTTATATCTTGTCTGAATCTCTCCTCTTTTAATTTAAAACCATTGCCCCTTGACCTGTTGCTCAGGCTCTTCTAAAAAGACTGTCCCCATCTTTCTATTATTCTATCTACTGAAAACCAGGACCATCACCTAAAATCACAGAGCAACATTAAATAGCTGCTCCATGTCCTGGCCATTACGACAGTACCTGCCACACACATGCAATGTGTAATTAGGTCACCTTCAAACAGAAGTCTACTCTACTGCGGTATGAAGCCGGTAAGGTAAAATCTTTGCCACATTATTGGTGCTGGTGCCATGGTGGTGGAGTCAACTAACCCCTGAACTGCAAGTGTAACCAACCCAGACTTGTGCCAGTGCTGGAACCAGCAGACATATGTTATCCTGTGCTCTGTTTGCTCTTTCTCCTAGAAATGTAGGTATGCACTGCATGGCTAATTAAAGCGTTCTGTAGTTTTGCCTGGGTAGAAGTTTTCATTTACATAGCAGCACATCACCCATATTTCACTAGAGAGACTGTTTATTTATATGATGCAAGCACACAGTCCTTGAAATACGACTGAAAATGGAGTTTATCACAGTCTTATGTCCTCCTGCAACATTAAAAATGTACATAGCAAAATTTTATCTCTTTAGATCATGTCTCATCCAATCAGTAATTCACATATAAAAATAACTACATGCGAATTTTTGCAAGGTTAACATTACTTTTTACGGTAACTTTGCTTTTATTGATGCCTATTTGCTCACTAACTTCCTCTGAGCATCGGGGCTCAGATCTGAGGCATTAGCTTCTGTCTTCAAATGACAAAAATTAAGTGCTTTGTAAGTACTGTATCTCAGCTTTATTTCTTTGGGTCATCTTGTCAGTACAAACTCCACACCTCCACAAAGGAACTAGAGGAAATATGTCCTCCTGAAGAGCAGAATTATTCTGTCTGTACTTACATATTGCTTCTCTCCGTTTCTGTGCTACTAGATTGATGTATGACATGATGAATGGGAGTTTTCTTAGGTAAAACCAAACGCTCTGCAGTGAGGAGATGGTTTGAATGCTGCAGATGTGATACGTACACACTTTAACATCCTGTGAGGCTGCAATTCCACCTCTAGTTAAAATCACCCCGGTCTAAAGCTCTGCGAGAGTAATTTCAGGCTGAAAAAAAGTTTACATTACCATTTTATTTCCTGACTTTGGACTCCTTAAAAGTAAGACCAACACAACTTTAGATATAGAAAGGTTATGAGAAGTAAGTCACTTAAGTTTTGACCACTGCTAAAAAAAACCATGGACCCTTTTTATTAGTTAAATCACATGTTCCATTAGAGCTTAACTGCAGTTAGTAGCATGATGTGTAAACTGATGCGGCCCCATAAAGCAGATGGTTAAGACTCTGGACACAAATAAAAGAAAGAACGTGTTGCACTTCTTTTTAAGTGGCACTTGTTAGTGTACTGCAGCTAAATGATAAGGTACCGAATGCAACACGATGAATAATATGACAAATATGCCACAGTGCAAATAAACTGAGTTACTCTTCATTTTAATTAGTTACTCTGTTCAGAGTCTTCCACACTTTGAATAGACCAAACAAATAAAACCATGGCAGAGTGGTTTGTACACAGCTCATGCAGTGCTCAGTCCCCAGCTCAGTTCCCATGTATTTTTATGGTAAGTGTATAAGAAGCTTGATAACCACAACATATTTGTACTGATAATTGTCACTTGGAAGCGTTGCTCAATAGATTATTGTCATAATCTGTAGAACATGAAGCTAGGTGACAAATTAACGGTGAGAGCCTTTCCACTCCTTCATCGTCTAAAGGTCACTATTAGGTGCAGACTCTTTTTAAAAGTGAATTTAAGCTGCTCTTCCAGATTCCCACCACTTTGAACTGACTGGTGCCTCTATGGCAACATCACCACGTCTCACACCCATGCAGGTATATAGATGATGTCATTACAAGCTTCATTGCCTCACATGCAGCCAAAGAGTTGGGGTTTTTTTTTGGTTTTTTTTGGGGTTTTTTTTGGGTTTTTTTTGGGGGGGCAATTATATATAAGGGGCAAACAAAAGGAGCAGTTCTGATGCCAAAAATTGCTTTTGCAAAACAGCGTGTCATGCAATTCTGCCTCAGTAATTCAATCCGACCATAATTACAAGCCTCATATTCTCAAGGTATTGTATGCAACAGCGCTATGTATGTTATTTGTGGTAGTGGGACCTATCCCCTAGGCAGTGGATCGATATCACAGCTCATTCTACACACTTTATTAGTTCTACATTCGATGGTCACAGATCTTGGTCTGATCTGGTCTCGAATGAAAGATTGAGAATGCGAGAAATGCAAAATAGGCTCCGTGTACCATTACCAGATAATGCATTTTCAATCAGGTTCTTGCAGCTACAATATGGTATTTATATCTAGCATTCAGGGATTTAAAATGTCTATTGTTAACACATTACTTGAAAGCAAAGAACCATGAAGAACATGACAAGCCTTAGAATCAGCATTAAGTCTAATGGATGGCCCTTAGCAAAGTGGATGGGAGGCATTTGTAAGCAATAAGTTAATCAAATGATCAGAAGGAATAACTGCTCATTTTACTTCCACTGTAAAGCTTGACTGCTAGAAAAATATAATTTTATGTAAACATGTGTACATATGCTTTATACATATATATGTTTATAGACATACATATATAATACAGTATACATACATGTGTGTATATATATAGATAAATACATCTGTATGTATCTCAGGCAGCCATTGACCTTCACCTGACTATAATTATCAACACTCTCAGCTGCCTCATGATACATTTTACTTCCATCTCACTGGTAGAAATCCAGAGTTCCACAGGTGATTTTGGTTCACCTCTTTTGTCAAATCCCAGCTCCCATGTGAGCTGAAACCATTGGTAGCTATTTAAGGCAAGTGCATTTGCCTTTTTGGCCACCTAGATAGAGGAAGCAGGAGCAAGCTGTGTGTGACTGGAAGGCACTTGGCGCTCAGGGTAAGCAGAGCTTTTTGTGAATGTTTTATATGCTGGAGACTGGGAGATGGAGTGTGTGGCAGACATAGCCTTGCTGGAGAGTGAAGACTTGAGGAAGATGTTTAAGGTCCATGTATAATATGGAAGAGGGAGGGAGGGAGTAGTAGTGGAGGTCATGTTGTGTTTTGCTTATTTTCTGCTGCAGATATGAAAACTTGATGAAACAGCTTAGGTGAGGGGGCTACACCAGAGAGCTCTGCTTTCATCCTTTTTTTTTTTCTTTCTAAAAGCAAACTCAGTGTTATATAAATTTTAATTAATCCAAGTATTTTTCACCTTTCACTCTGGGCTGTGGTTTTAAGCTCTTGACATCAGGCAAGTTTTTGTATGTTTACTACCAAGAAGAGATTTTTCCAGTTGTATTAAAGCTTTCAAGATTCCTGGAAACTATACAGAAGAACTGACTGAAATGCTCAGTGCATAGTTCATGTAGAGTGAATGCTTTGGTCCTTCCTCTATTTGCAGGGTCTGCGTTATCTGCAGACAGCATTGTGGCATCTAAGTAATGTTAATAAATTTCTTAATCTTAAAATATTTCAGTTCCATTGCCCAGTTAATTTGAAACGGAGTCAATGCTGCATTTTTTTTCTAATGTGCAGTGATTGGTTGATTTCCCTGGGGCAGGAAAATGGAGCTGAAAATCCCCTGAAGTAAACTAATAGTGTCATTTTTTGACCCTACAAATAGGGTTAAAATAGTACAATTACACTTGCAAATAACCTCTTAAGTATGAGGAGGTACACAGGTATACGCTCCAAAGATCAGGAGAGGAGTGTCTGCTGCTACTACTAGAAGGTCAACATATTTATTAAGAGCCTAATATCAAAAATCCCTTTTTTCCCCAGGATGTTACGTGTCTATCTTATGCTGCTACTCGGTGATTTTGGCAAAGTTAAGAAGAGGAGATTAAATCTTTCTCAGCCTGTTTTATCAAAGGCTCTTGTCCCTCACATAAGCACTCTGAACTACATATGGTCAAGGCTGCAACAGCAGCTTCTTTTTTATGGAAGTTACAGGAAACCATCAATATTTACTGCAATCCCTAAAAGCCATCCAATAACTGATATTTACATCCTTGCAGATAAGAAGCATTGACAGAGAAATGCTTGTCTGGCTGCTCTATCTTCTTGCTTGTAGGCTTTCATAGCCAAGGCCATTGTCCTTTATGTGAGGTGGAGCAATTGTGAGCTCCTGTAGCACACAAGGAGCCTTTTGTCACAACATCACCAAAAAATCCCAAACCACAACCCTATTGTAAGATGCTCAGACTACTAGCACTTGAGAGACTACTTTTAGTAAATTACCTGCATTTACAGGCCTGGAAATGTCCATCAGCTTGGTATTTTCTACTAAAAAATATATTTATTGATGCTTCTGTGAAGCTAGGAATGGGATGAAAGGGTAAATACAGGGTGTGCTTGGGTCAACGCGATGTTATTGTATTGCCCAGGGAAACTGGAAGTAGCGTGGGGCCTTGTGCTAATCCAAGCAGTTTCAAATCGGTTGCAAATTACATGCTATCTGGTTTGCCAATTACCTGTTAAAACTTAATGGTCTTAACCTGTTCTTAGCTCACTTGACTAGATGACAGCTATTCAAATTCTTCCCAAGGCTAATTAGGAAAGTGTAATTATTGACTTCTTACTTTTTACTTCATCTCACTTGTCAGCTGCTCACATCTTCATCAGGGGACTCCAGAGACTTAAAAAATTTGCTCAGTTTCTTTTTCCTTGTATTATTGAGATGTGCCTAATACTTGATCTCCCACCTTCAAACTCTTTGGGATCTACCTTCACACTCTCTGGAATTTGGTTTGACCTGTTCCCATGTGTGCTCTGGATATCACTGCTGTAATACTGAAAATGCTGGTGAACAGAAGTTGTGTGCTGTTCTGACCTTTCACTTAAAAATCCCCCCGGTTACTCTCAACTAGTAGGAAGAGTAAATGCCTACAGCTAATGTCACTGCAGTACAACATAGATTATGGCCTTCCAGGAGTACTGGAAAGTAAATACTCCATATGATCTGCTCAGTCTTTCTGATTGTTCACTAAACAAGCAGCAAGCTGTAGCAACAGGGAAGGTGTGTGGGAATTAAGATGTCCAATGAGAAGTTGAGAATGATTGTCTCTCGCAGTGTAGTGAGAAGAACTAATAAGTCAGTCAAAGCAAAGGGCTTCCAGCAAATCAAAGGTTCAAGAACTGGAACCAGAGAGTTTAGATCAGCTCTCAATGACCAAAAAAACCACAAAACTTCTCAGTCTATCAGTTGTCTGGAACTCAAACTACTTAACTATCTTGATGTGTGATGCTTTAAATCCCACTTTAGTCTCTCTGCTTTCTGTACCACTGCTCCTGACAGTTTTCAAGCACATCCTTAGAAAATGGCTTGTTTACTGAACCAAGGGGTGGACAACACTCTTCAGCAGTGTGGGGGGGGAAAATGCTTTATTGTTTGGTGCTGACTGGTGAAGTGGCTGTTAATAGTGCTGGAGGAATGGGAGTGGTTTGAGAACTTTTAGCCTGTCAACATAAGTTGATAATTAAACTGGAGAAACAGATTTTTGCCCTGTAACAACTTTATGGACTTTTGTGCTGCTTAACAATTGCAAGAACTTTGTGTTGTAATTTAGTCCACGTAGCTGTTTTCAGTGGGTAAAACCACAGCAGAGTCCTTTTATCACAGTAGGAAGCTTCCCTCTCCCCTCAGATTTTGAGCAATAACAATTCTGTGGGGTAATAATTATTCCAGATGCACTGTACCATGTAAATCTGTTGCTTTGGTAGTACTAGTCCAAAAGCATTGCTGATGGTGTATGCTTAGAATGAGCAAATTAATTAGCCAAACTGTGAAATCAAATAAATCTCACAGCAGTGACCTCTGTGTCACTGAATAAAGACAGACACTAAGTTGATGTGTAGTTGTTTTAGTTGAAGTAAACCCCCAGCTTTAAAGGGCTAAATGTTCTCATTATTGTGACTTAAATATGTTCGGGCTGACTATACGTTGCTGGCAATGAGAGATGGGTATTTGATGTCCATTTAGCTTTTTGTTCAGATCTGCTGCAAACAGACGTATAAAGCAAATGCCACAAACGAGAATGTTTCCTGGGAAAGCTGCGTGAGGGATAAAAGTCAAACCCTATAGATTTCCTATTGATATCGGTTTGCATTGTACAATATCTCTGCCATACACAGAAGCTCACTGGAGCTAGCATCTAATTTGGCTTTGTGTAGCACTTGGCCTCTGAGCTGCTGAACTTGGAAATACCCTTCAGCACTGATGCCTTTATCTCATCCTCTCTGGGGGGTGAGAGTTTCCAGAGGAGCATTCATGATTTTTGGATAACAGCAGTACTCTGTTCTCTCCCCTCTTCCTATACTACTATTCCTATTCTACTAACCCCCCCCACAAATATGCCTGAGGTTTGCAGTTTTTTCCATAGCAAAGGAAGGAAATTTGAGTGCAGGATCAGGGTTGTACTGCAGCATATGCTCTGCAGGGTTGCAGATGTCATCAGCCATGGAGTTATCAATATATGCTGACGGGACAGGAGATTAGTGATACGTTGCAAGAAAATTATTACAAATAGCTCGAAGTTTTGTGAGGTTTTTATGCTGTCATCATTCATGGAATTACTGGAAGATGAATAAAAGGTTTTCATCCAATGGGGGGGGGGGGGGGAATAAACTACTGTCATCCCCGCGGTTATTTAAAAAAGGTCAGAAGGATACTTGGAAAAGTTAATTGGGTTGGTCTTTCCAGAATTTGGTGTTCAAGAGTCAGAGTGTACAATTTACCGCTGGAGACATGCGTCCGAAGCAAAGGGGCGTTTGCCTGAGTGATGCATTGGTGGCAGGAGTCCTCACTGGGGAAACTGTCCCAGAAGAGGAGGTTTTGTGGGGTTCAGTCCCAGTGGTCACCCACCCAGCAATTCCAGTCCAAAGCTATTGCCTTATAACATTTTAGTCTATAAAGACAACTCTGAGTTATTGGAATCTGTTTCCCTTACTGCTTAAATCTTTCTAGATGTTAATAGGGACCAAAATAATTCCTGCTGGGAGGGTGGTAGTGTTCTGCAGTACAAACGGGAGTGTTGGTAATTCTTTTGCCACCCGCTGATTTTTGGCTGGGCTGTAGTAATTATCCTACAATCCCCCAAAGCCATTTTCAAGTATTTAACTCCCACCAATTTCAGTGGAGAATAGGTACCTCTATAGAAATGCAACACCTAAAATGTTGGGTAATCAAAGCTGTAGTTTTCACCTAGAAGCAGCAAAATGAGCAAGAATGTCCTGTTCAGCTATGGATGTGTTGCTTCTGTGGTGTAAAACCATTACAAACTGCTGCACTGCCACTCAGGAAGACTATATGTGCACGATGCTAATACTTGCATGATGGACATGTACTATACATAAATTGCACTATTCCTGTCCACCCTACTCAATGGTTATGCCTCTGATCAGGAACCATCACAAACCCTGTTCTTACTGGGCTGGTATCTGTGCTATTGATAACAAATGTATTTGTCAGTTAATTCTGTCTACGTTGCAAAAATGAATGAATGAAAGGGTGTTTTTTCTGTCTGAGGTGATATGTGAAACCTCTGTGTCCAGGTATCCACACGCAAGCAGGAAAATCACTCCCTATATATATTTTGCCAAGGAGGGAATGGTTTTTGGATACTTCTCATTTCACATTAATAGTAAGACTTTAAATGTTATAAAAAATTGTGGTCTTTCAAAAGTGAAGGCCCCAGTACATACAGCTGCTGGTTCCTGCCGTGCCCCAAATAGAAGGTTGGCAATGGGTGTAATTCGGTGCAGGATTTAGATGAAATGCAGAGACAAAGACCAATAGTGAGCTCAGCAGGAGACCAGCGCTTCATTCTCTATGTCCCATTAGGTTTGTAATATGGATACTTTAAGCACTGAGGCTTTTTCCATTAAAGGAACAATATTCCTTTTTAAGAAACCTGTTGGTGATAATTTTCCTTCAGAGACTTAATTTGCACTGTGCTTACTCTAGAAAATAGCAAACCAACTTTCTTGTGAAGATGCATTTAATCCTTTTAAAGACAGACCTTTCTCCAGCACCTCTGCCTTGGCTGCAGGCTGGGCTCAGTTATTGATGATGATGGCACAAATCTCTCCTGTACAATATTTGTTTGATAAAGTCAGTTTGCAGTTGTTCCTACAGCTGTTCACTTTCATTCTTTAATTCCCTTTTCAAACCCCTTCCCTGATTCATGGTTTCAAATCTACCCACGAGATTCTTGTCAGAAGATAACAGCTTTGGGATTTTTTCCTTTCAGGTGAAGCTTTTAGGAGGAAGTTATTACAACTAATAAATGAGATTTCAGTAAAGTACATTTGATCCAATTCTTCTTTTGACCATGTTGATGTAACTTCATTGAGCAAGTCTTGACTTACATCAGTTTCACTGGAAGGAAAACCAAGCTGGAAGTTTGGTTCATCTGAAATGGGGAAAGCAGAAGCAGAGTGGAATAACCTGGTCAAAAACTTGCCTGGAAAATTATGATGTAGGAAATTTCCTCAAAAAAATGGATTTGGCAAATTATTTTTGGTTACACCAGAATTGCATTTATTAATTTAATTTTCAGTATTGATACATTTTAGTCTTTCCAAGTTTGGATTATGTAACACTGTACACACTAATGTATTATTCAAACCAGTCTTTTACAATTAATTGGAATAAATCAAACCAAAATATTTTTATTTTATGCTGAAGATATTCTGACACCGCTAAACCAAATCAGGAAATCATTAATTTCTTGCTTGAAAACCTGCTTTAACTCTCCTCTGCATCTGCTGTTAAGCTGCATATTTCAATCCAAATACAGTTTTTCAAAAACCTGTGGACCAGTTGTAATTTTCATGTTTCCTATTCAAAATTAAAATATTTCAAGTACCCCTCTTGGATTAGATAAGTATACTATTGTTTACAGTTATGATAACCTTAAGATCCTGAAAATGCCTTTAAAAAGCTAATTACATGCTTTTATTTGCTGTTAGTAAAAAGAGAAGAATAACAACCCAACTCATTTCATCCCTACTGTGATTTCCTCTGGGCTAATTAAAGTGTACTCAACTGATATCTTAACTGCACAGTTATAGGCAATCACAATATTTAAAGGGACCAGCATCACATTAGTGCTGTGCCCTCTGGAGTGAGCTGTGCTGCTCCACTGGCCTGAGGGTGCGTTTATGGGCACGGAGTTGAGAGGATCCCAAGGAACTGCCTCAGGAAAAGTCTCTGCTGGGTTGCCCTGCCACTGCTCACATGGGGTGCTCATGTCACTCAGTGGAGGTTATACCATGGGGTGGTTCTGCTCCAGATACCCGCAGAACTCTCTAGCAAAGTCTCTTATTCCTCCTTTCGCATGCTCTTGCTCCAGCACTGGTACCACAAACCCTCCTTGAAACCGTCTTACAGATGTAAAGCCAATGGTGTCAGACAGCACATGTGCTGCTCTGCCTACACCAAAGGCTTTCCCTTGGGTGGCTCTGGAAGTTTGAAGAGAAATAGGATCCCAAGGTCACAGCTACTGGTTACCCAAGGGTATTGTTGCTCCCCACAGGAGCTTGCAACACCAGCTACCACCACTCCTCAGTTATGGAGAGGGTGGACTCTGCTAGGAAACCCTTCCAAAAAGAACAAGTCTTGTGCTGTCTGTAGCTATTGATGCCTACAGTTTAGGAAAGGGAACCTTCAAAATACTTGTATTAAAAGGTCAAAACAAGTTTTACACCCAAATATATAGTACTGTATAGAACTATATAGAACATAATAACTATTTTGAAAGAAATGGAGGTGCCATCAAGGTCAAAAAGAGGGCAGCTAAACAGGAAAAAAAAAAATCACCCTCTTATTCAACAGTTCCCCCCTATGCCTCAGTGTGAATGGACAGATTTCCTTAAGTAATGGCTAAATTAACGCTTTTGAATGTCTGGCTAATGTATTGTGGTGCTGATGAAAGAATAAGCTCTTAAGAAAAGCTGATTCTTTACAAGCAACTACCATTGACTTTTTTGACATTGACATTTACGTTTATAAGTGGCATGGATGGACTATTCTTCACCTGTAAATGCACATGATATTTATCTTTCCTATGTCGAGGTCCTCCAGACTGCTGATGAGTCTTTAATGCCAAGATTCAGTGTGTATTAATTTTTACAGCTGATAAGAGAGATGCTAGAATGGGAATGTGAAGTCTTCAACTCTTCCTTATATTATAGTGTTGTGTTCTAAGGCAATAAATAATAGTGATTCATCTGTACCTAAACCCCTCTCCGCTAAAATACTCAGTAGGCTAAAGAAACCATCAGTAGTCTCCTGTGGTTTTTGTTTTCTTGAAATGTTAATATTTAGCTCATCTTAGTTTCTATCTACCCTAAACACTAGTGTTCTCTCCTATTACTCCTGAGGTAGAAACATGTAAAAGGTTTACTTTTTGGGGGCATTCAGCCCCACAGGGGATGCCTGAAGCCATTAGCAGGAAGGGTTTTGTTTGCCTTTATGATATGAATACTAATTATGTCCTAACTTCTGTTGTGGATTTTTCTTATTCTTAAGGAATGAATCTTTCTCCTTCAACGTGGATTTTTTTGTCTGCTGTGACTTTCCTTAAGTTCTCTGTCCCATCCAATTATACTGTAGCAGAGCATATGAATTTCCTAGTGAACACATCTTTTTATTTAACTTTTTTATTGTACATCATTAAAATACATTCCACTGTTCCTGTTAGGACAAATGAGAACTGAAAAGACTTCTTTTAAAAAAAACCCTTCTTGTTTTGTTTCAGGTTATAACCTGAAATTGCTGGGGGGAAAAAAAGCACAATTTTTGAGTGAAGCTTTGATATATTAATGAGACTTAAACAGTATGTATAAGACGAGAACCAACATTTAAGTGCTTAACCTCAAACACTTTGATTTCATCCATCATCCAAAGCATGCGCACTTACTTCAAGCATTAAGTGAAAATAATTCCTTCTGTCTTTGCCAGCAACCCCAATCAGTGCCCATTATGTCAGTCAAGGTCTGGCTGTTACATTACCACTGTGTAGAGCGAAGAGCACCAGAGCTTTTGTAGTAAAGTGAAATATCTCTTGGAGGGCCCTCTTCCATTTAAAGTCCTGACTGTGGAGGATTATGGTTATTATTTCTTACACCGAATACAAGAATTCATATCCACTGAAGTTGACAGATGATAGTACTTTAATAAACATCAATAGGAGTATCAGAATTGGCCTCAAAGAGTTGACCCATTTTGTCTCCTGTGTTTTAGAAGTTTGTACTTTGAATGACTCACAGAATTTCTGCAGTCATTTGCCTTGTCCTTGAACTCTCCATGTTTCATGTGTAGGGAGAGAAAGAGACATGCTACTAACAGGGGAAAATTATGAATCCTTTTTTTTTTGGTGTTGATAGCAAGAGTACTGAGCATCCAGAGTAACTTGCCACTTCCCAAGGTAATGCATCAATTGTTTAACAATGAAAAGTACCAACAAGATGTATAGAACAAGATGATGGGGAGAGAAAAATCTGTCCTTGGCATGTGTGTGTCTCATGTGGTCTCTCCATCTTCTTTAAACAAATGCTGGGAGCACAGTAAGAGTGCTGAATTGGAGTTATATGTTTTCAAGGACAAGTACAATATTAGAATAACACGTGGGTGACCCAGAAAAAAAGATCTGAGGATTTAAAACACTAGAATGTAGAGTTTGTCAGAGGAATGGGTGAAATAAGAGAAGTGATGCCACTGATAAAGGATTCTACAGGATCTGCAATGAGAAATGATCATGTTTTGGCATGATCATGTTTTGGCAGACAATGCAGAGCAATTCTGATAGAATGTCAGGGCAACAAAGTTGCTTGTAGCTGTTGTTTTTCCATATTTCACTTTGATTTACATTTTCTCTTATGAATATGAAGTTCAAGGGGGAGAACTTGTATTTCTTAGTCAAACTGGGGGGAGAGGGCGAAGTGGCAGGCTCAAAGATTACTCCAGACATGGTCTACAGGCTATATAGTCCTGGATCTGTGCAGCTGCAGTAAGATTTCTGTGGTCATGGGGCAATACAAAATGATACCTAAAACTTCCTGCCCTCAAATTTCAGGAGAGCTTAACCTCCTTCCACTGTTAACAAAACTGCCAGAGAAAAGTGGTGCTTGTAAAAGGCAGCTGGAAAAGTTTTTTTTTTCTATTGGGGATTTCACTTTTCTCCAAAAGAACATCAGATGGCTGGTTTGGCCAAACACATGGCTCTTCTGGGCGGCAGGCTCACAGACATTCACGTTCTGAACAAATGTAGTGATAACTTGGTGAAGTTGGAAATCTCATGGTTTATCTTCTTGCCTATACCTTCAACCAACTGCTGCCATTACTTTGTCTGTGCCACATCAGCAACTTTTCCTGTAAGGAAGCAATTAGAAGCATTACAGAACATCTGGTGGTCCTTTAAGTTGTTCTGACACTGCTGGCAAAACACAATTTTAATACAGCCACTGAAATCTTAACTGAAAACAAGCTTATTCTTCTGTAGCCTAATGATGGACTACAGAGATTATTTAATTTCAAGTAAGGAAAAGGAAGGCCTGTCAAACTTGGGAAGCAGCTTTGAACAAAACTTCTTTATAGAAAGTCTGGACTTGAATCCCTGCATGGGATTTAGTAACATGAAAACCACTGGTGTTCAACTGTATTTTCAAAGAATCACAGAATGTTTGGGGTTGGAAGGGACCTCTGAAGATTGAGTCCAACCCCCCTGCCAGAGCTGGACAAAACCAGAGCAGATCACACAGAAATGCATCCAGTCAGGTCTTGAAAGTCTCCAGAGAAGGAGACTCCACAACCTCCTTGGGGAGTCTGTTCCTGTGCTCTGTAACCCTTGCAGTAAAGAAGTTCTTCCTCATGTTGAGGTGGAACTACCTGTGCTCCAGCTTGAATCCATTGCCCCTATCTTATATAAAGTGTCATCAAATGATCCATCATGTTGAAGAAAATACTTGGAACAATTTTACCATTGTTGTCCTAAGGACCATGATAGACATCTGGATCTGGACACAGATCAGGTGCACAGAATCCTGTCAGGCTTTGAGGACAACACTTCTGCAGATGATAGTAGAGCAGAATAGCTTATTTAAAGAAAACAAATTGAAATTGGCTTAAGAAAACCCACAGATAGCAGTCCATGGAACTACACTGGTCTGCCCAACTTCCTCCACAGCCCTTGACTGATGAGAAGGGAAAGCACCTGAACTATAGTGCAGTGCTACTGCTATGATCTCCATAGCTGTGCACTCTAGCTCACGGAGAGAGGACTCAAATCTACAGGGTGTACTGAAAGCTGAACAGTCTCGTCTATGTTTGTAGACCATTGCCATCCTCTCAACATAGGTAGGGATCTACCATCTAGAAATTCTTGTGAATCTGCACCAGTGTAAATAAATTTGTTTCTGCTGAGGTGCTAAGACTCATCGAGAGTCAATTAATTTCCTTATTAGAACAGGAGGAAAAAGGACTAGTGAGATCAAAAATAAATATTATTTATTTGCAAATTATAGTTATCTTGGTTTGTTCTGCGTAGCAGTTCCTTGTGTTCAAGCCTTTGTTGTCCAACTTGGGGTATAGAATTTCAAATGCAGTCAAACCTAGTTCTTAAGAAAATTCCCTGTCATTCCTGATTACTGCTGAACGTTGCCATTGTCTTCAGAATCAGAGTCTTTGTTTTGTTGGGAAACCTTTCAAGTAAAACTCATTATCACACCTGAATAACAAACACAGGTTTTAAAGCAGAGTATGCATATTATATTGAGGGTTGTAACAAAGAAAAATTAGCATAGCTCTGCAACTACCTTAGAAGGCTTTGTTATAGTTGATACAAAATATTATTAGTTCTTATTTTTTGTTTAAATAGTCATTAAACATAAGAAGAAAAAATTTACTTTCAGCTCTTCTATAGCTTTAAACCAAATTTTGATTCCTCAGTTTAAATAGTATTTTACATAGCAAATTATAATTTGAGTTCAGAAGGGTGTCCCACAGCCGAAGGGAATCCTTTTCAGTTGATTGTTTCATCAGGTTCACAGGCAGGTACTAGACTGTGACCTTCCAGCCAAGTCTCTTGCACCATGCAAAGCTTCATCTCTGTGCCTTTACAGACATCAGGTGAAGCTCTGACCCTTTGAAATCAAAAGTTCCCACGGGGTTCAGCTGGTCCAGAACTGAGGAGCGCTCAGCTAATAAATAATTCACATGAAATCAAATATTCAGTGAATAACATCCTTGAGTAAATATGGGGGGGAGCCACTTTAGCTTGTGCATGCAACACCTACAATCCCTATACAAAGAGGAGAACCGAATAGACTACCAGTACTACTACTGCACATGAAGACTATCTCCCTGAACTCAGAATAATTGGAAATAGAATGCAGAGTTTTAGTCAATAGATGACAAGTGAATTCATATGCTTTTTACAGTGTCACTTCAGTGCAGCTATTCATCTTCACCAATAGAAGAGATGAGTAGCTGCTTAATGAAGTCCTGGTATGGATCTATTGTATTTTTTGAGTTCCAGCATTTTATTGAAATAGATTAAAATATATAATTATTGAAATATTTTTAAATCATT
>JAAGNO010023138.1:41476-58585 GCA_033439905.1 Ceryle rudis | reverse complement strand
TTGTCTGACTGTGACTCTGTCCACAGATTTCTTTAATGTTTTTGCAAGGTGACATTGAATTAAACATCTGAGAGTCAAAGTGACCTGGTTCCCAATGCATGTTTTTCAGTAAGGTGAAGCCAGGGAACCTTAGTTTTAAGAGATTAATTCCATGATTGTGTTACTTTGAAAAACTATTTCTACATAATTTTTAGCCTTTCAGGAAACTATGGGTTTAGATGAAAATGTTTCACCCAAAATTAAAAATAGGAAAATAAAAAATTGTGGGAAATAATAGGTATATACATTATGATCAATCCACATGATTAAGATCTTAATTAAAATGTATGTATAGAATAAATCTTTTAAGGCTAACCTGACACAGAGAGACACAAGGTGAAATTCAGGTCCTTCTTACTCTGTGGTGCAAATGACACTGACACAAAAAGGGCAAACACGTTACCTCTTGCCATTCTTCTGAATCTAAGTTGAAATTGCATTCAAGATCTTCCTGAGCAGTTCATCTTTACATTTATAAAAATGGAAGCATATTCATGCATACAACACTCAGTTTTCATAGTAAAAGTTGTACTTTCAAAGCACATTTTAAGTCCCTGTTCAAATTTTCCAGGCCAAGTGAAAATACAGGGGAAACAAAAAAAAAAAAAAGAAAAAAAGACAACATTAGAAAACACACTCCCTTAGGCCCATAGCCAGCCAACTTGCTAAGAATATCTTAGCTATAAACAAGTCAACAAAATTCTCTGAAGAGTGGTTGTAGGGAGGTTTTTATCCCAGAATTTTGAAATTTTTAATCTGCTGTGAGCATGCTGGTTCTTTGGAGGGGTGAGAGCTGAAGTACTGTGTTCTCACTGAAGGCAAATGATGGGTGGTGAAGCTGCCAGCCCAAACATGTAAAATTCTGTGAATTAATGCAGCTGCCCTGGGTTTTACTGGGCTATGGAAGGGGTCATAAATACCTCCAACTCCCAGTGCAATCAACGGGTGGGTTTGCATTTCAGTGATTTGCAGGATGCATTTCAGCACCTCGCACCTCCTGTAGACCTGAGCATATGGACATAGATTTATGCAGCTCAGGTAGTGACTTGTGACCATTCTGATGAAACACACTGATTGAGAAGGAAACTAAAGCTGAAAGAAATGTGTAGAGCCAAGAACACCGGCTTAATTTTCTTGTTTGCATTGGTTGTTCATGCTGGCACACTGAAACTGCTTCAGTTGGTAGCAAACCCTGCAGGTTAAAGAGCATCCAGGTGAAGCCTGTGATATGAAGGGGCTTCACATGCTGAGAATTGGGAAAAAAATAATACAAGTCTTGCGGATTATTTATATTTCCAAGCATGTTCCTTTGGAGGAATCAAAGTTCGGTCAAACACGCTGAGGAGACTCCCCCTTATGAAACACCAACTGCTGTGGTGCAGGTGGTTCTTTGCTAACCCACAGCTCTGCTGAGAGGGCAATAACTGGTTAATTCATGTAGCTACCATCATTGTGAGGTCTCCTGGGTCTGTTTTGCCTGATATAGGGCAAAAATAGTGCTCCGTGAGTATGGGGAGGATTGAGCGTGGTCCCAGTAACGTGCCACAGGACATCTCTGCTCTCATAGATGACACTTGCAGGAGCTTTCCCATCTGTGCAAAGAAGTAGTCTATACCTTCTTTTTGCCTACAGGAGTATTTGATTTTGAACAGATCACTGTTTCTCAAAGAATATGCTAAATTAAGCCACTCTTAGAAGGTATTTGAAAGTATCAGGAATTATGTCTTTATTGAAACTAAATATGACTTACTGCTCCCTGCTGAATCCAAGATACAAGCTGCTATAGTGTTTCTAGGAGGTTGTAATTATTATTATTTCCATTCCATATGGAACTTAATTGTAAATCTGCCAATGAATTTACTTTAGCATTGAACTTGCCTGCCTGGATGAGTTTGGAATTTATTATTTCAATTTTATTTCCTACACTTTTTGTAGGAAATATTTTATATTCTTCGGTGAAAGAACTCGGATGAAATTTACAGCCCTTTCTTCATCCATAAATTCAGAAAAAATCAAATTATTGTTAGGCATAAACCCCAAAATACTATATTATTAAAGTACTTTTTGAGACGAGCCATCATCTTGTGTTATGAGACATAGTTCAACACTACAGTGGTGTTAGAGCCTTGTACATGAGACGCTTGAAGTGAGTCTCTTTGGTTGAAAGATTGATGTGGGAAATAAGAAATTTCTAGTGAAAAATTCTTATTACTATTAATTTCCTTCTGGTTATGTTATTTTCAGTGCTTCTGTGTTTGGGGTGGGGTTTTTTTTGTTTTCTTTGCACTATTTTTAATTAGGATCCAAATCTGAAAGTATTACAGTGCTGCATGGTAACTGCCTTACACAGCCTTGCGGGGTTTAGGAAGTGCTTTTTTTGTCAAATAAACCCTGCCCAGTGCTGTTACTGGAATTCCCCTTCCTGGTGAGGAGAGGAATGCTGAGGGTGTGCGCTGTCTACAGGCTCCCCAGTATACAAAGCCTATTTAGCCCACCACAGACCGGTGAGATTTCTCAGTAGGAAAATGGGAAGGATGAAAAATCATGCAATATTTATGACTACCATGTTCCTCCACTGCTTGCACCATCAGCGACAAGCACACTGACTTAAGAGCCTTCCCTGGCAACGAGGACCAAACAGGGTTAAATATTGTTCTGAAGCTGCTCTGAAATAAATTACCAGCATCAAGGCATTTAACATAAAATTTTGTAAGCTTTGTATGATAAAGTGAACAGCAGGATGGAAATCCAGGGTAGGCTAAATAAAAATCAAAGCAATGGGTGATTTGTGTAACTTGTGGTCTGTCATATTTATCCTGTACCTCACCAAGATAAACCTGTAGCTTAAAATGCAGCTGAATTCTAGGCACAGGCTAAAAATTATAAAATCTAAAGTTCTCTAAAGGATGTTGGAAGGGGTCTTCATCCACTCATTTAGCTGTATGTTAATGAAGAGAACTATCGTTTTGGAGTATGATTCTCTAAAAGAACAGAAGAGTGGTCTCAATGCCAAAATTATTAATATTCAATTCCAAAACCCAAATAATTATAAATTTGGGTAAAAAGTACCAAAAAAAAAAAATCTTGTTTGGACCTGAAGTGGATGATTTATTAATTTGAGCTCCTGAAGTTTTCTAACATAAGTGTTCTATCTATTCATGAAAGTCTGCAAAAGGCTCGAGTCCAATATCAATCCTAAGGAGATTAAATACTTAAGCATTATACTGTCCTCTAAATTAAGGAAGTTGTATAAGCTTAATTTCCAGAGGATTCGAAATGTGATTAAACTGGATAGACCATGATTAAATATCTTGCTGCTATCCATTTCTGGGTGGATTAACTCTGTTAAAATGAACCCTTCCATAACATTTATTTCAGATCACTCCCTGTGAGATGTTGTGGTTTTGGTTTTGTTTGTGTGTGGGTTTGGGGGTTTTTTTATTCTGTGTTTTAGGATCTTGTCCATATTTTGGCAGCTTTGCACGGAAAATAAAAAGCCTGACTGAAAGTATAGATATTACAGAAATCTCCTGAAAGCTTAGGGGTACTCCTCTCTGGCAGCTGCATTAAATTATAGGGGAATCTGCTTTGCACAGGCTGAAGCTTCAGCTTCTCATGTTCCACCTTTGGAGATTGCTGCTGCTGGTTTCTTCACTGCCTCCATGAATCAATACCTGTTGCAGGGGGGGAACACCTCACCAAAATCTTCATACAATTTTCCACCAGTCACACCTCTTTCACAAAGCTGTTTCTTCTCTGTGTCCAACACATTTTGTATAAAGGGGCAAAATTTGTCTTTTTGTAAGAATTCTTATTATTGCGCTGGGATTTGCAAAGAGGTCCAAAAGGTTTCTCTCTAGCCTTGCATGTTTCCCTCTGTTTTACAAGTGTATTGAAACTTATATTTCCTTGTGAACTAGTAGACTGGGACACAATAATTTCACTTAATCCTTTGCCATGAGATTGGGAGGGATAACCAAGGGCTTCAGATTCAAGTATTCCTTAAATAAGTGCATTGTATGAAAGTTTTCACTGGCCACCCTGAACATCTCAGGAGTCTTATGTGCTTCCAGAATGGCAGCATGGAAGATGTCTTCTAATAAGATTTTTAGGTGTTAACTGTTGTCTGAAAGAGGGACAAGGAGAAGTCCAGCCCTTGTGGTACGCCGCCCCCCCCCCCCCACACACACACACTCTACCACACTGTGATTCACTTCTCTCACGGCTCCTCTTCAGATTAAATTTCACATGCGAATAATATTTCTTCAGTTACACATTTTCCCCTGGCAGACCTCACTTTTTCTTTCTCTCACATTCGATATGGGATTTGCTGGATGTGAATGGAGGTGAGAGTGTGTTGACCTACTGCTGGCAGCAGTTATGAGAAGTATGTCCAGGAGGATAGAGGGAGACCTGAAATAAGCTACACACAGGCTTACAAAAATACATTTAAATCTGCATTGAGAGAGAGTAGCATCCCCACCCAAAGCTGCACATGACCTGGATCAAACAAATATATAGAATTTACAGTGTAAAACTATCCCACAAAAAATCGGCAAGGCTCTTTTTGTACTTCCATGTGATCAGTAAGGGTACAGGGGTACAGTGTATGTGTTCTCTATCTACCCTGTCCCTCCACTTCTGTGTACAGACACATGTAGGAACCATTTACCTCTCTTAATTTTTACCCTGCAAAGATAGAAATGTGTAATTCTTTGTATATACTCATTATCCATTTATTAGGAGGTGAACTATCCTGGGTTCATTAGTATAAGCTGGTTAAACTATTGCTGAGGTTACTGTTGATGCTTTAATGGCTTTTGTTGAGTTCATTCGTTATTCTTCTCCTCGGTGCTTTATAAACGTGAGTCGTTCACTCTCTAATAGCTACCTCACTTTCTTTATGTGACCTTATGTATATACGTATGTATTTGGCTGGCTTGTTATCTCTGCTTTCAGCTGGCCTAATGGATAAATCATACACAGAGGAAAGGGGTTTAAGGCACTAGTTTTGTTCTTCCATTTAAAGCCAGTTCAATTCAAATAAAGATCAAATCTACCTGACTGCATCTGCTTGTCAGATAGGTGAGTGTCTAAAATCCATAGTTTGTTAGGTACAAATGCTTGAGATTGTGTAATCAGTAGTTTGGTCAACACCCTTTAAAAAAATTCCTCTGATGTAGGGACTGTTCAACAAAACTCTCAAAGATCTAGAGAAAAAAAAAAATTAATAATTTCAAAGACTGAGATGCTATCACACTATATAATATCTGTCATTCCCCCAAATCCTCTTTCAGCAGAAGATAGCTCACAGAAATGCCATCTCATTGGAGTGAAAGTAAATAATGCTTTCTTCTCCAAGTTTCTTACCCCAAATGTCAATGATCAGGTCAACATCAGAAAAGTGCCCTGAGCACCTGCTCGCAGTGAATGAAAGGTCTGTCAACAACAAAGTTAGCACTATTCATGATCTGATTTTGGATGAAACAGTAGACCTAGCCCGAAGCAGAAGGACCTAGTTTAATGTCACCACTTCAGCGCAGTCCAGTATTACAAGTTTCTCAGTACAGTGCAAAACAAGCCCTCCAGAAAAGAAGCGGCAGCAGCAATCTGTCAGATATTTACTGAGCCTTTCTTTAGCTCAATCTCCTCCCCAGCACCTGTCCACAGAGGCATGGACTTGGGCTCTGTTATACACGCTGGAGAGAGCAGCTCTCAGGGGCTTCCCTGCGTGTTTGTCCTACAGAAAGAGGAGGTTTTCTTCTCAAGCTCACTGGATTCCTTTGCCTGATGACCACCTACTGATCTCTAAAAGAAATACTGATATCAGGGTGGAAAATTTAAATCGTGCTTATTTCTGTTTCTGGGTAGAAAAAGATACTTTTCTTATCTGGCACTGAAAACTTGTATGTGCGAGGTAATGGGCTAACCTGAGCACCTTATTGCTCAGACCTAGTGCTGAAAGCATGTACTCAGATATGTGCAGTTCACGGTAATTCAGTTTAAGCCAGAAGCTGAAAATGTTGTGGGTTTTTTTCACGGAATATGCAGAGTCCTAAATAACCAAAAGAGGGTTCAGGCTGATCTGAGTAAACATGATTTTTCAGCACTTTCGTAAGACAGCTGTCAAATGGCAAAAGGATCTATTGGCAATATGGCTACTGTGGAGTAATCTTCAATATTCCTCTCTCCCTATAATTTTCCTTTTCACCTGCCAAACCTATCCATTTATATGCTTATATCCTGTTATTATAGAAAATCAGGATGACAAATTGTATGTCTGCAGCCCTCTTTGTTCGCATTCTACAGCCCAGTGAACATTCCTGGTGTACATCAGTTTTATGTGAATGTAGGATGTTTGGGGTTTGTGAAAAATGTTGCTCTGCATGATTCATTCTACTGCAGCTAATACCAAGGGGGAGAAAAAAAACCCAAACCCAACCACAACACCTCTATTGAAAATAATAGCCTGCTTCTTGGACTTTGCACATATATTTCTTTTTGTCTGGTTGCTCTTTTGTTTAAGCCACTATCCAGATGGAATAATCAGGTCGCTACAAGCAGAAACCTATCAACTGTGGTGTTACATAATAGTCTGGTTTCTAAGCATCAGTCACACATGTCAGTGGATGGGGTTGGTGCCTTTTTTTCTTTATTTTCAGGTTTCTAAACCTGCACCTATCAGCAAGTCCAGGAGCCAAGCGCAGCCTTGGCATGGGCAGCGGGGACATGTGGTGGGCTCTGGCTCGTGGGCAGGGCACGGCCCCTTTGGTTCATCCTTCCATGGTGACAAGTCAGATGCTGACATGATCAGCGTGTACTTACACACAGGAATGGCTGTAAAAAGCAGAGATGAAATCTTGGTTCCACTTGCATCAGGCATAAAACTCTCGTTGACTCCGTTGGGGCTGGGATTTTATTCCTGATATGAATTTGCTCTGTCAGATAATTTAGAGATGCTTTTATGAGGAAAGGAATCTCACCATCTAAAAGACCATGTTTGCAATTCTGGAAATCTCTGACATACGTTTTAAGAGTGTGTCGTATTTCCTACTGGGAAACTTTATGATGCCAGTAGCACTGGGGGAAGATATCCTCACAAAGGCTGTGATAAAGAAGCAGAGATCCTCAGTGATGGTGCTGGAGGTCATTTTAAAGTTACAACTTTTTCCTACTTTTAATTGACTTCTCAAGCCTCCCTGTGTTGTTTAAATGGAAAAAAAAAAAAAAACAAAACCAAAACAACCTGTTGGTATTTTTCTTTGGGCTTCTTTCATTTGGATCTAATACTATTCCATGTACTAGTGAGAGAAGCCACTCGGCTCTTTCATTTTTGTGAATTTCTTATTTATTTTACTTTATTATCTCAATAACACTCTAAGGGCCTGATTCAAAAGCTTTCAAAGCAAATCCCTCTGGTTTCAATGGAGCCTGAATCGTTATTATGAAGAATATATGCCCCTTTGTTTTGTTTTGTATTTTTGTTGTTGTTGTTTTCAAGAGCCACAAATACTCATGTGTTTCTGAATCTTTAAGTCTATAATTGAAAATAACCCACTTTACACTACCTTTGTTTCTTCCATGAAGCTGCCCTGTCATATAGCAAGTGTGCAGTTATCAGCAAAATACCATGCAGTATTTTGTGGTAACACAGTATATATCTCGTGTCAGTGCTCTATGTGAGTTTAGCACAAAATATAACCCCATTAAAATTACAATGCATTTATCACCTAGCTCAGTTCAAAGAACTCACAAGCTGCAAAGAATTTAATTAAAACATGATGATTTAATAGGCAGGCTCCATCTATTGTTTACTCAGGAGGTTGAGATTCTGTTTAAAGTTAGGTCCCAAATTTAATTTAGGTTTCCACCAACCTTGTCATAGAAATGAGACTCCTGTAGAAATGAGCGAGTTGCAGAGAGAGTGGGGCTGTTCTTTCTGCACAGCTGCAGAACAGCTGGGGAAGTTGAAGAAGATGGTGGCTGCATTTCTTTTTTTATGGGGATTATGAGGGGGAAAAAAAAAAAAAAAGCATGTTCACTTCCAGGATGTTTCAGTGATGCTCATAAACTGACGGCGGGGAGACAAAGTGACCCTGCCTGCAGTGTGGTCCAAGGAGAGCAAACCTCACATGGGCAGCAGCCCTAGGAAGGGTTCATGTTCTTCTTGTCTCACCTTAACTGAGGCCCTGGAGACCGGCAGAATTTGTCAGCTTGAATTGCTTTGGTTTGTGCTAATCATCTTTTCTGTTTTCAAATAATGAGTCGTTCCCTGAGGCAAAGGTCTTTTCAGGACTAAAGCTGGTTTTAATTTTCTTTCCCAGGCTTATGATACCCAGCTTACAAAAGGACACCATAAAAGGTCCTTAAAGTGCATTTTATAAGAGCAGCTTCTCATAAAAAAAATATAACTAGTAAAGAAAAGGTGCAGCAGCCCAGCAAGTCCCAGGAGAGAGAATCGCTGCCATTTTGTGCAGCATTCAATGTTTAATAGCACAGGAGACCTACCAAAAAAGGGTCCTCTCTATAGCGCCAAGTGCTTTCTTGCACCATCAGAGAGATGTTTTCACCCCTGCTCACCAGCACCGCTAAGGTTGGCACAGCCTCAACCACAACTGCCTTTCAATAATTTAATGTATTAATTACATCAAGGAACCAGGGTTAGGGAGCACATCACAGCAAGGGATGGGTGAGGGGGAATGTATTTTGAACACTCACCTCTTTACAAAGCAAATATATTTTTCTTTATATAGCTAGATCTTGGTGTGACTCAGAAGATATTATACACGACTTCCATAAACAGAAGGAAAAAAAAGAAGTAAAATCCTGCCACGAAATGCATGATTTAATGTACATATAAGAAAAGGCACCGTGCCAGTTTCTCAGTTTCTGTCACAGTTTTAATGAAAAGTGATTCTAGCATTTGAAAAATCTTAAAAGCAGTCCTAGCCAAATGCCATGTTTCTATATATTATCTGAGCTGTAAATCTAAGTTTTAGGAGGATATTACCTACATTGCTTGATAAAAGACAGCATTTAATAATTTCTTATTACAAAATTAATTCTTATTTATTATAGCCATAGCTATATAATGAAACATTTTAGGGAAATTTCCTCTACATTGTAGAATGATCCATGGGAAAAATATGTTAATTTGGTTTTGCTGCACAAACCTATTATGCCCTTACTGGTAATGTACTGCAGTCCTAATTCACTGGATCCAGCAACCTGCTTGGATAGTCAGTACATGTGTTTTCTCATCAGAGAGCCCAGCTTTAACATCCATACCTTGACTCTTAGCAGAAAATTGAAGCTGAAATGCCTGCTGTGTTTTGCATATCAGTAACCCAGATTATTCAAATTCACAGCTCTAAAACTACTTGTGCCCATCTGGCTGTTGAAAATTGAGAATTCTGCCCTTGCTCTCAGTCCAGGGAAGGGTTACAGTCCAGCACACATGGGCTACGTCAATACCACACGCGCTTGCAGAAGTTGACCAAGTGCATTACAAATCCGTGGCTTCGGAAACAAAATATTTGCGTGGTTAATTGGCCTGCATGATGCAGGGACAGTGCTGCTGCCCATGGTGTCCGTGACTGCTGCAATGCCCACGCTGCCTACAGACGTGCTCTGGAGAGCCATTGGCTGGTGTGATGACAGTGGCTCATCAGCCCATGCCTCTGTCAGTTTAGACTACATTAAAAGACTGGTTTTTTCCTCCGTGTTCAGAAAAAAACCAACCCCAGTCCCATCTTCTTTTATGCTACAGCTGGGGGCATCGCATGGGGTAACCCCCACCCAACAAAAAGCTGTTCCTGGGCATCACCTCCTTCAGAGGGAGCCTGGAACTAGTGGGAGCTCCAGCAGATACTTTTGACAGCTGTGGGCTCAGGTTTTATGTCGCCGGTGGGTTTTGCCATTGTCTATAGGGTTTAATTGTGATTTTAGTGTGAGCTGGCCAGGTGCCTCTTCCCTCGCCTTAGTGGGACCCTGCTCTGCTGAGAACTGCAGACTGTTTCTGCTGAATAGAGCCATAAATTATTTACATTACCTTCATATAGCAACTTATTGACTACAGCATTGTAAAGTACCCTATTAATGTTTTAAGCATTTCACTTTATTTTAATACAAGTAAATTATTTAGGAAATGCTAAAATGCTTTATGCTTTGACTAATGAGAAGGAAAAGTGTACACTGCATCTTATTTTAATTGGATGTTTACCCTATCCTGTAGAAATCAGGCATTTATTATTTCATACTTAATTAACTATGCATGCAATCCCTGATGGATACGCCTTTGGTTTTTCCACTTGATATGGTCATTAAGAGCCATAAATGTGGAGATTATTTTGACTTGGAAATACAAAATAACTCTGGTTTTCAGGTAACTTGGTTACCACAGAAAGAGTCAGTTACTATATTGCTGATCACACTGATGCAGTCAGCTTTCTAAATTAACGCAATACAGCGCATTAAATTTGGGGGATAATGTAAATTGATTCGAGTGGTGCAAAACTCAGCCTGAAAAGTGATGTCTTTGAGTGTCTCTTTTATCTTTGTTAGAAGAGAAATACTCCAGGAGGTTGTTTTTATTATGTCATAGCACATTATAGCCATCTTTATGCAGTACTGTGGTGTTGTGTATGAACTCATGGAAGGCTTGCAGTATTTCAAGATCATCTAGGTTGCCTTTTGGATAAAGATGTGGAGTATCCACTTTTGCCCTAAACCATTTACTCTACGTCATGAATAACATCTGCAGAGGTGGGATAAAGGGACTAGAAGCAAGCTGATTTTTGCCTTTTCCCTCACCTGCCCGGGTAGAGCTTTTTCTTAGGAGAAATAATCAGAACTGAGTTTGTGAAAATCAGCAGCTTAGAGCCTCTAAAACTGCAGTGCCGAGGACAAGACAGCCGAGTGCTGCTCCCTGGCTTGCAGCAAAACTGGGGTTTAGGGCAATTCTGTTATTATTTCTCTCTTTAAAGCTCTTATTTTGTGTTGTAGATCTGAAACCTAATGATGGACAGACATCTGAGCTAATGCCTGCTCCTGAGCAATGGCAACTTGGAAGTCGGGAGCAGTTTAATGCTGAGAGTGTGTTTCAGGCAAGGCCTTTGACGGACAAGTCATGTAATATGCTATAATGTTGTACCAGGGAAAAAGAGAGTTGGATGATGACTACAGGAAAAAGAGAGCTATAAAAGACCAGACAGCAGATTCTTCCTTATGTATATTTGATCAGCCAGCTGTTGTTGCCGAGTTTCCTTACAATGGTCATATTTTCTTCTAAAAGTAAAGAACTTTAGGCTTCTATTTGAGAAGCAGCAGATTAGAAAGAGCAAGTCTCTAGCCAAAGGAGATTTTGGAGGAGAAAATTAAAGCAAAAGAAACCTGCAGGCAGCATGGGGAAGTGCCAGTGGTAGAGAAATGCTGAAGAAGCATCATCAGAGTGTGAGAATGGGGATGGCAAACTACTTCCAGACGAAGCCAGTGACACCCTGTGCACAGGAGCACTTAAATAATGAGGAAGCAGTTGCTGGGGCTTTTGTATTTTTCAGTGCAAGCTCTTCCTAACCATAGAAATGATGTGAAACACAGAGCCCGCTTCACAGTTGTTGACAGCCCTGCCTCGGAGAGCCCTCCTGAAGCTTCCCTTGGCAAACGGGTAACATGAGTAAAAGCAGCACTAATAAAGCGAACTCAGGTCTGGTCTGATTTACCAACCATTAATATCAGAGCATAAACCACTGTTGCATAAATTGATTTATGCTGGGTCCTGATTAGATGAGGTGGAGGTCAGTGAAGAATCAGGAACCTTGCACGTTGCACAGGTTCCACACTGCCAGGTTACAGTAATTGAAACAAATTAGTCTTTCCCAGCCTGTAATATCTTAGCAATTTCCTTAAAACCATCCATTTAAAAACTGCTTTCCAAATTACCACATGAGCTTCATAAAACAATTATAAGAATGCAAACAAACCCCATCACACTGATGCGCTAATTGCCCTCCAGGCTCCTGATCTCCTCAGTTGCCTTTGTGTTGTGAAATCAAGACTTAGAAGTGAGTTCCTGCCATTTACAGACTCACACTTTACTTGTGTGTAAGTTTTATATGCACAGTTTACTTGTCTGTAACCAATTCTGTCCTCATGGTAGGTGCGGTTGAGAAGTTTCCCAGATATCTCCAAATATTCTACTTCTTTCTGGGAAAATCCATTTCTTCTCATGAGCAGTTATGAAATATACTATTAGTCTTTATAGCACTGATGCCAAGAAGGACTTCTGGTAATGTTTCGGCATGAGTTTGATGGGAAGAAATGCATCCTTGTGATAAAGACTCAAATAAAATGCTACATGGAGTATCTGGCTCAGAAAAGGAGGACAGATATTTAATGCTAGTGATCTGTTTAGTCCAGAGGTAAACCAGAAAAAATCCTGCACTGAATACTGATACTAGGAGATAAACCCGACTGCTTATTTCTTACTTATCAGCAGGAAAAAAAAGTTGATTATTTGATATGTCATATAAGATATTGATAAAAACATATTTCTAGTTAATATTTCTTCTTAGTTTCTCCACACCACATTCAGGAATTTTGGTTCCTATTACACTCCTGGATTTATTGCTTCCCTGCATCTGTACATTCCACGGGCAAATTAGCCTGAAAATTCATTAACTGTGCATGCAATCCTTTCTGTGTGGTCCTGGGTTGTCCCTCTGTTTTCACGTTGTGTAAAAGGCAGAGAGACATCTAGTTTTCAGTATCGTTCATAAATCATTTTTACTCACTTGTAAACCTGCTGCCGAATAAAGGATAACAACTCTATTACACTGTATTAGCCCATCGCCGGCAGCTCCTTGAAACAGGTTTACACACTGTAGATATCACGGAAAATGTGCCAAGAGGAAAACTGTTACCTCTTTGCAGGTGGAAGAAGGGGGGGGGGGAAGCAAGCCCTACTGAGATGCAATGAGTTCCTGCTTTCCTGGGTTTGGTTTTTTTCCCCCCCAAAAAATGCAGATCTGCTCTTTGAAGTCAGTACAAGACTTGAGCTTCTTCTCTCCTAATTAGCAAAGTAACATTCAGAAGGGCAGTGGAAGCTGTGTGTAGCCAGAACTATTCCTGATCTTACCCAGGCAATTCCCCTAAGTGCTTTCAATTTTTTTCTTTTTTTTTTTTAGAAATGGAGAAAAATGGAGACATAAAGAAAAGAACATATTAGCTATTTTTATCACTTAAACCATTTTGGGCAAAACTGACTTTTTAGAGATGAAAACCCAGCAATCTAGATACAGATGGATAAGGAAAAGGCTATTTCCTATCCCCCAGCTATTCTTTATGTCTTGAGATGTCAACAACCTTATCATTCCTATTGGGGATGAAGTGGTGTTCTGAAATAAGAGGGGGAAAAAAAGAGTTCCTCCAAAGAGTCACCGACTTATGGTTGAGATAGTAAATCAAGATCACCAGAACTGTAGCAAATGCAGGTAGAGGGACCTCAAGAAGTCATATATTTCATTTAACCCAGACATAGGATTAGCCACATCATAACTGTTAGAAATTTCCAATGATAGAGATCCCACCGCTTTAGAAAGGAAACAGTTGTATTGCTTAATGGACTTTGCTGCTAAAATAGATATATTTTTTTCTTTTGTCCCGAGTCCCAGTGTTCATCCTGCATCTTTTTCCCAGACATTTCTGCAGCAGAGTCGGAAACTGGTTGCCTTTGGTGAAGGCTGCCAGTCATGCCTCTTTATACCTTGGTAATATCAGGTTTGCCATTAGAAATACCATTTGGGATTGACAAAATCGGTAAAATCCTCCAGTGGGGACTTGTTTTCCTTCCTGCTCAGCATTTGATGGAAATCCTGCAGGGAAGTTCTCATGGTGTTGCAGAGTCAAAGTGGAGTAGATCTGTAAGCTATTTGGGAAGATGTTGGAGTATGTATGGCTAAGTGCAGGATGAGTGGATTCAGTTATAGACCACTTCAATTCCTGAAATCTTAAGAAAGAGATAGTTTGAAGAAAAGAAATCAGTTCAGTGCACTCTGAAGAGCCTCCCTGGGGAGAAGCAAGCAGCTGCCGTGGTGGTGCCCACTTTGAGAGGTGTGTTTTCCCAGTTACAGCAACAGCCAGAGAGGGTAAAGTGTTTGAGGTGTTCCTCTGTATGGCTGCCAGTGTAGGGCATGGCACACTGAATGGCAGCCCGCTACTCCTTCTAAGAAATCCCGTTTTTACCAGGTGGATGCAGGCACACCGTGATGTTTGTGACTCTATATGGTGTTTTTCCTTTTAAAAATAGGCTCATATAAACTAATTTAAAAAAAAAATCTGCTTTTTTGCTGATTGGTTTGTGACCTTCTGAAGCACATTCCTGTGGGTGCTCTGTATCCTTTCTCTTTGTAAACGTGTATTACATCAATTGCTTGATTTAGGTCTGAAATTGTATACGTGTGCATATACATAAACAAAAAGTGAAGGGGATGCTCATATATATATCATAAAATGATATATATATACTACATATAGCTATACATATACAAAGGTTTAATTATTTATAATAGCAAAGACACTCGTTTCCGTTCGTTATAATGTAATCTTTAGGACCTATTTTTTACATCCAACCATATGGTGCCGTGACGGATGGCTGAGCTGTTTGCGTTGTTCACAGTTTACCATATATGTGCTACAGATTTTATGCTTTACATAAAAAGACATGTTTGGGCTGAAGCAGGGGAGAGCTGCTTCTTGGTGACCTCCTGGATGCCACTTTGTGGCAGGGGACCTGCCGAAGTGACAGGGGCTGCTTCTGCTGGGATGGCCAGGGAAGGCGGGCAGCCTGGGAGCAATGAATGAGACAGAAGGAAAAATCCCTGGGGAAAGCTCTGGGTGTGTTGGCACGAGGGCGCAGGCTCGTGCAGATGTGATGGAAGGAAGATAGCTTTTCTGGAGAGGAACCCTGTGAGGCTGGTTCAACCTAGAAGCCACAAAACCTGTTGGATGGCAAAGTAGCACTTGCAGGAAATCACCTCTTTGTCGTGGGGTGGGCTGGCAGGGAGGGGATTTGTTCTACCCAGTGACCTCAATTTTCTCTGGTTAAATTTCCCTGGCTTTTTGGAAAATAAGCATTTTTCTGTGTCTGGCCCAGCGACTCCCCTGTGCATTTCTCAAGAGTCACTCAGGAGCAGTGTCCTCTCTCGAACGTCTGATAAATACCACTGCTTCCTATCGTTTCCGCTGCCCCGAGTCCCCTTTCTGTGTCCTCCACAAATCACTGTGACATGAGCAAGCTCAGAGCTCACGCCCTGGTCATCCTGGTGCTGACCAGCTCTTGTATAAGGAATTTATGTGGTCACATGCAAAGAAAACCCTAATCTAGCATCTACCAAATTACCTCAGGGTGATGAATGGGTGTTTGTCAGAGTCCTCTGCAGCTGGGAGGGAAAATACTGCCTGATGGGTAGTGTCAGCTGTTTCCTCCTCACTCCTCTGTCTTTTCAAGAAGGCTAATACCTGAAAGAACATAAAAGGGACAACCTTTCGGCTTTGAAAAATGGACCAGCAAGAAATGTTCTCAGGCAGTATTTAGAGTTCAGGATGGTAGAGCATCTCCCTTCCCTCTCAGCTTTCCTGCCCAGGACTTGGCCATAACACAGCCCAGTGCTGAAGGAGCATTGCTGCAGGTATATAAAGGGTTCTCAAGTTGAAATGGAGTAATACCTCCATTAATTTGGTGTAAAAAAGTTGTTTCTTTGTCTTTCTCTTATAACACAGCTGCTAGTTCTCACATAAATTCTGTAATTGTGTCATTATGTAAGGTATCAATCCAGAGTGCTAGTTAAACTACGTATCGTTGTAGGAATAAGGTTCTCCTAGGCAGAAAAGATCACTGTGTAGACTGCTTATCTTTCCTAGTGCTTTATTTATTATTTTTTTTTTATTGTGAAGAAGATCCAGCCAGTTTTACAACTTTTCAAATTACTTTATCCTAAGGTATGGTGAAGCCAGGACTCTGCAGCTGGTGCTTTCATCCCAGATTTTTGGCCCTCAATCTTCTTTCATCCCATAAAGTGCTCCCAGCTCTGCGCTGCACTGTGTGCCCAGGGCTGTAAAGGGAGGAAAGATGTATTTGGAGCAAAGCTGAGCCCATGGGCTGAACGCCTCACGAAGGGCTAACTATAAGCAAAACAGGGTGGAAAGTGCAAGTGGTGTGTCTTGCCCTCCTCCTCAGCTCTCTGTAGTGAGTTAGTCCTCCTGCAAGAAGGAAAATCCTTGTAATGCAAGTGACAACTGTGACCCCAGAGACAGAGCTCCTCCCAGGTCTCACTGCTTCAGCCACAGCAAAATGCTTTGCAAGCAGTTGCGTGGAGCTCGTTGTGTTAGACCACAGAGATGGAGATCAAGATCTTACTGCACGCAGGGGTATGTGCACCATATCACTGTGCAACAGATAACAGCGTGAGAAAGTTAAGTGAAAGAATTCAGATAATTCTTTGTCTGTCACTCACCGTGCAGTTTTCTATTTGGTCATATTCTAGGGAGCTGTGCAAGTCTGCTGTATCGCAGACAAGGTGGCATAAACCAGCAAGAATCCCTGGTGTGGTTGTCCAGAGAATCAGATAATAATATTAGAAAATCTTGCATGCAAAAATTCTCTGTGATACTGAGCACATTTACTGCAGATCGTGTCAGAGCCTGTTGCTCCAGGTTAATATTTAGGAAATAAATTGAAAGCAGTATTAATTTTTCAAAGTCGCTGTCTGGTTAGATATATACATATATATAATGTAGCTTTTCATGCATCTATTTCATGATTGTTGAGTGAGTGGGTTTATTTGCTGTCACCTTCTGCATCCCTTTCCAAACCCTCCTGCACTGTGGCAAGACCACGTCACCACAATCCACTTTGGCTGGAGGACTGCACCAGGCACCTCCTGGTTTGACTCCAGCTGGAAGAGCTTTGTTGACATGTAATAAGAATTTTGGTTTCATTTGTTTCACTAAATGGAGGGTGTGTACTGGAATATCATAATGTATATTCTATATAATATGGTAAAATTATATATA